>CAUYSK010011561.1:0-16926 GCA_963575035.1 Avahi laniger | reverse complement strand
GGGGGGGGGGGTGCGTCCTTGTCCGTGTGTTGGTTTTTATGACCCAACACTTGCTCTCATCCACCAATCTAATTTTGTCACATTATTTTTCTGTGGTGCCCGGGGGGGGGGGGGGGTCCCCAAGGGCAACACACGTAATCTAAACATCTGTACCCCCATATTATGCTGAAATAAAAACAAAACAAAACAAAAAAAAAACCATGGAAGTACAGACATCTCTTGGATATACTGATTTCAATTTCTTTGATATATACCCAGAAGTGAGATTGCTGGATCACATGGTAATTCTATTTTTAGCTTTTTGAAGAACATCCAAACTGTTTTCCAAAATGAATGTACTAATTTACAATACTACCAACAGCGTACAAGGATTCCCTTTTCTCCACATCCTCACCAACACTTGTTATCTTTCATCTTTTTGATAATTAGCCATTTTAACCGGTGTGAGGTGATAGCTCACTGTGGTTTTAATTTGTATTTCTCTGATTATTAGAGACATTGAATTAGAAGAAATGGATAAATTCCCAGAAACATGTAATCTACCAAGACAGAATCATAAAGGAAACTGGAAATCTGAACAGTTCAATAATGAATAAGGAGATTGAATCAGTGATTAAAAATCTCCCATCAAAGAAAAGCCTGGGACCAGATGGCTTGGTAGCTGAATTCTACCAAATATTTAAGAAGAACTGATACCGATTCTTCTCAAACTCTTCCAAAAAATTGAAGAGGAGGGAATGCTTACAAACTGATTTTACAAGGCCAGCATTACCCTGATACCAAAGCCAGACAAAGACACCACAAGGAAAGAAAACTATAGGTCAATATCATTGAGGAACATAGGTGAAAAATCCCCAAGAAAATACTAGCAAACTGTATTCAAATATATATACTAAAAGAATCATTCACCGTGACCAAGTGAGATTTACCCCTGGGATGCAAGGATGGTTTGACACATGCAAATCAATAAATGTGACTCACCATATGAACATAGTGAAGGACAAAAACCATATGATCATCTTAATAGATGTAGAAAAAGCATTTGACAATATTCAACTTCACTTCATGACAAAACCTCTTAACAAATTAGAGATACAAGGAACGTACCTCAGCACAATAAAGACCATATATGACAAGCCCACAGCAAACATCATCTTCAAGGATGAAAAGTTGGAAAACTTTTCCTCTAAGATCAGAAACAAGGCAAGGATGCTCACTCTCACCACTTCTGTTCAGCATAGTATTGGAAGTCCTTGTCAGAGCAATAAGGCAAAAGAAAGAAATAAAAGGCATCCAAATAGGAAAGGAAGAGATGGATAGGAAAGGAAAGGAAAACTGTCACTGTTTGCTGATGACACGATCTTATCCATAGAAAACCCTAAATATTTGATCAAAACCTGTTAGATCTGATAAATGAATTCAATAAAGTTATAGGATACAAAATTGACTTACAAAAATCAGTAGCATTCTATACACTAACGATAAACTATCCCAAAAAAGAAATTAAAAAAACAATCCCATTTACATAGGATTAACTTTCTATTACGGTAATTACATGAACTTACACTCCCACTTTCACTTTTTTATCATCTCAATATTATTGTATAACAATTGTTGGTTAAATCAATAGTCAAAGTTTGTATAATCACCACTGTACAAAAATTCACGGGCTAAGTAGTATACTAGATTACATTTCATTTTTCAAATTTTTATTTTTCATCTTTTCTGGAATTAACAATTGCTTTAGGATTTCATTTCTTGATTTTTCTATCTCATTTCCCCCCAAATGTTCCAATCATTCTCTCAAACACACATCAATGTTTCCTAAATTCCACTTTTGCCTTGAAGACCTTCTCATTCTCCTGCTCCCATCTGAATGAATCACTCCTTAGGCCTGCTGCATACCTGTCATCCCGAGATTTCCTTTGTGACTTTCCAGTCTTGAATCCCTGTATTCTTATTAAATTTATTCTCTGTTTGGTTTTTCCAGAGTACGTACTCCAGTAGCTTTCCCAGAAAGGGTGCATGAGAGGTAAATTTTTTGTTCTTACTTGTCTGAAAATATCTTTATTCTGTCTCTACGCTTGATCAACTAAGTACAGAATTTTAGGTTGAAAATTCAAAAAATAATTTTCCTTCTAGCTCTCTGGAAGGCTGAGGCGGGCGGATTGTTTGAGCTCAGGAGTTCGAGACCAGCCTGAGCAAGAGCGAGATCCCGTCTCTACTAAAAAAAAATTAGAAAGAAATTATCTGGACAACTAAAAAAATACATAGAAAAAATTTACCAGGCATGGTGGCACATGCCTTGTAGTCTTAGCTACTCAGGAGGCTAAGGCAGTAGGATTGCTTGAGCCCAGGAGTTTGAGGTTGCTATGAGCTAGGCTAATGCCACGGCACTCACTCTAGCCAGGGCAACAGAGTGAGACTCTGTCTCAAAAAAAAAAAAATAATAATAATTTTCCTTGGAATATTGAAGGCATTATTCAATTGTCTTTGCATTTTCAATGTTGTCATTTCTGATTCTTAGTCTTTATTATGTGACCTGGTATTTTGTTTTCCTATAGACTTTTGGTACCCTACCTTTGCCCAGGGCGTTCTAAAATTTCAGATATAAGCCTTGGTTCTCTTGCATTTGCTGCATTTTTTACCTGATTAGCTTTCTAATTTGGAGACTAACTCTCTTTCCTTCTGGAGCATTTTCTTAGTTGCTTGGATAATTTTCTTTCCTCTGGTTTATTTGTTCTCTTTTTCAAGCATGTCTGTCATTTGAATATTGGACCTCTTGGACTAAATTTCAAACTTTAATTTTTCTCTGTTTTCTCTTTGTCCCTTTTTTCTACTTTCTGCATGATTCTCTCATCTCTGTGATGGTTTTGTACGACATCAGCTTGGTTAACCCAGAACTCCATTTTCTAGATTTTCTTCCTGTGAGTGGTCCAGCATTGATTTTCTCCTGTGACTTTTCTGCTGTGACTTGGCCACACTGGAACCATTTCCCAAATGTGGTCTGGAGTTATAGCTGGCCCGAAGAGAAATTCGTGCAAGGTTGAGAGGTGGAAATGAAGTAATAGCCATCACATGCCGGACATCATTATGAGTAGAGCTGGTGAGTGGGAAGCAGACTCAAAGGTGCTAGCAGATTCCAGTTTATCTTCTCCCTCCCTGCTCTACAGACTGTTCCCCTCCTTGTGTCCAGCTCTCCTTCCCTCCTGTTGGTCCTGCTTCCCAACAGTGAGCACAGAGCAGGGGCCATGAGGAGAAAGCAGACTTCCATGGACTGTACCCCAGCAGCACTCCACAGATCCCCTCCAGCAGTGGACATGCCTAACATCCAGATGCCCCTGAGGGCTACAACTTGTCCACATGCCCTGGTTTTCAGGAGGGCTAGTTAGGGACTTTTCCTGGATCCTCTAACTTCTCTTTCATGAATTTCTTCACTTCCCCAGGTCCTCTCACATTTTGTAAAGTCTAAAGTCCTGTAAAAAAATTCCTCATTCCATAATACTCATAGTGGTTCTGTTTTCCTAAGTGAACCCTGACTAATGGAATATTTTACTGAATTTTTTACTTTAGTTATGCTAGGTTCAATTTCCATATGTGTTTTCTTATTCTAAACTTTCTTATTCTAATTGTTCCTTTGCTGTTGTTGCTGTTTCTATTAACAATGTCTGTACTGGGTTGGATGGTGTCCCATATTCATGTCCACCTGGAACTTCAGAATGTGAGCTTATTTAAAAATAGGATCTTTGCAAATGTAATTAGTTAACCTAAGTTTATACTGGATTAGGGTGGGCCCTAAATCGCATGACTGATGTCCTTATAAGAAGGTCATGTGAAGACAGAGACACACAGGGGAGAAGGCAATGTGACAACAGAGGCAGAAATTAGAGTGATGTAGCTACAAGCCAAGAGATGCCAAGGATTGCCAGCAACCACCAGAAACTAGAAGAAGAGAGGCTTGGAACAGACTGTCCCTCACAGACCTCAGAAGGAACCAACTTACCAACAACTTGATTTCAGACTTCTGGCTTCCTGAACTATGAGACAATAAATTTCTTTTGTTTTAAGCCACTCAGTTTGTGGCAATTTTTTGTGGCAGCCATAGGAAACTAATACAGCATATATTTTTGTTTCACATCTTCTCTTATCTCTCTAAGTTATTGATTATATCTTTTAAAGTTATTTTTCTGAGTCATATATTCTATTTCCTTCAGGTTTTCTTTCCTTTCTTTTCTTTTCCTTCTTGATCTCTGGCTTTTCTATTGGTAATTTTCATCAAATTACTTGTGATCCTTGGCTGGCTGTGAAAGTTTAGGAGTGGGGCACTAAAGTTAGTTGGAAGCTCTGTGTATATAGTGAGACTTGTTAGTTGGTCGACTCCTCTAGAGCAGTTAAGCAGTAAACCAGCATTTTCATGGGTGGGGCAGGGAGGGCCTAATGTCAACCTATTTGCATGTCTTTTCCATGGAACCATTCAGTTTACTTTAACAATTGTCCTTCAACCTCCTGCCTTTTAATCATAAGCCTAGCTACTATTATAGAATTCTTTAAATAGGGCATTGAAAAGTATTGAGGACACATTCATCAGTAGAAGGAATATCGCTCAATTCTCTTATTTCTCTTGTGTTTCAGCGTGTTCCTTCTTCCACTGCAAACTGTGATTGCATCCCCAAGTCTGGAGATTCTGAGATTCAGGTTCCCAAAGAGCAGGCCAAGTCTCCTGCCAAGGGTGTGTCAGGGAGGGGAGGCTGGTCGCCTGGCTGCTCAGGGTGTTTGGAGGACTCCAACTATTCTGCATACTACAATTCAACCAATTACCCTGTTTTCCGTCTTACATCTTGTAATGGTTAATTTTATGTGTCAACTTGACTGGGCTAAGGGATGCCCAGAGAGCTGGTAAATACATTTCCGCATGTATCTGTGAAGTTGTCTCCAGAAGAGATTAGCGTTTGAATCAGCAGACTGAGTAAAGAAGATGGCCCTCTACAATGTGGGTGCTCATCATCCAATCCATTGAGGGCCTGAATAGAACAAAAAGGCAGAGGAAGGGCTAATGTGCTCTCTCTGCTTGAGTCATGATTTCCATCCTCTCCTGCCCCGGGACATCAGCATTCCTAGTTCTCCATCTTACAGACAGCATCTTGTGGGATTTCTTAGCCTCTGTAACTTGGTGTGCCAATTCCTATAATAAATCTCAGATCTACCTACCTATTTATCTATCCTGTTAGTTTCGGTTCTCTGGAGAACGCCAATATACACCTCACGGCTTCTTTATGAAGTTTTATATTCAGAAGCTCTGTCCTTTTCCAAGGGTGTTCAGGGAAAAGTGGATCTACTTTAATTGGATCATCCAATTGAATGGAAGATCTCAAGTTCAGCTTCCCAAGTTGGGCTTCTCCCACTCTCCTAAACCATTTATTACTCTTCTATCTTTGCCTCCAAAAGTCTGTTAAAATCCTTCATCTTCTGTTGTCTCTTCTCAAGTTATTTTGGTCTTTATTTTTATATTTTCTTTTGCTGTTATGTTTATTGGGTGAGAGAGGAACAAAATACATATGGTCGGTCAACTATTTTTAAATCAAAGGTACCCTTCCAGGTGGGAGGAAACTTTTGGAGGTGATGGATAAATTTATGATATTGATAGTGATGATGGTTTGATGGTTTCATGGATGTATACTTATCTCCAAACTCATCAAATTGTATATATTAAATATTTACAGGTTTTTTGTATGTCAATTATACCTCAATAAAGTGGTTAGAAAATGCTATAAATACCTAAGAAGTAAATAAAAGTGAATGTAAATAGCAAAAAATGAAGGCAAAGAAATCAATGAACCCAAACAAAAAAAATTCTGCCAATTTTCAAACCATAGCTCACATCTTAAAACAAAACAAAATGCAATTCAAACAAAGAACAATTAGCATCCTATTTGGCCTGTGGGTGTTTTGATCTCTGTCAAGGGCTTACTGGGAAAACAAAAATAGAGACAAGAGATATAAAGCCTCCATAGCAATGAAAATTGGAGCTGTTAATATAATTAGGAGAAAACTGAAAGGAGAGAACCACTCTGCAGGGAGAGGGAGAGTAATGCTTCCCTGCCAAGGACCTGATTTCAGCAGGACTGAACCTGTCAGAGGGAGCAAAGGGTTAGGATCCTAGGAGTGCCCGACAAGCCTCTTGGCAAAAGGTTTTATGGGGCTATATTAGTTGTCTATTTTTAGTGTTACAAATTACCCAAAATGTAGTGGATTAAAACAACAATCCCTTATTAGCTCCCAGAGTTTGTGGGTCGGGAATTCGGGAACAGTTTAGCTGAGTGGCTCTGGCTCATGCTCCATCATGAGGTTGCTGACCAGACATTGGCCAGGGCTGCAGTCATCTGAAGGCTTTCCTGGGCAGAGGATCCATTTCTGAGCTCACTCATGTGGCTGTTTCCCTTCAGCTGGTGGCTAGAGGCCTCAGTTCCTCATCAGGTGAGGCTATTCCATGACATGCCAGAGTTTTCCCCAGAGTGAGTGATCCAAGAGAGCAAGGAGGAAGACACCGTGCCTCCTATGAACTGGTCCCCAAAGTTGAACATTGTTACTTCCGCTTCGGAGTTGACCCTTGAACAACGCAGAGGAGAGTTGTGCTGGTCCCCCCAGCCCCATGCAGTCAGAAATCTGCATGTAACTTTCGACACCCCAAAAAGTTTACTAATATTAATAGCCTACCATTGACTGGAAGACTTACAGATAACGAACGGTCAATTAACACATATTTTGTGTCTAATATGTATTATATACTGTATTCTCACAATAGAGGAAGCTAGGGAAAAGAAAATGTTATTAAGAAAATCATAAGGAAGAGAAAATAGCTTTATTATTCATTAAGTAGAGATGGATTATCATAAAGTTCTTCGTTCTCATCTTCATCATGTTGAGTAGGCCGAGGAAGAGGAGGGGTTGGTCTTACTGTCCCAGGCATGGCAGAGGTGGAAGAAAATCCTCATATGATTGGACCCATGCAGTTCAAACACACATTGTTCAAAGCGGGTCAACTGTATTTTATTCTTAGAAATGAGTCACAAAGTTCAGATTGCTCAAGGGAAAGGGAATTAGACTCTCCCTTTGAAGGAAGGAGTATGTAGCATTTGTGTGCATTTAATACCACCACATGGGCCTGTTTGGATTCCCCATCATTTTGTCACCTTTCTGTTTTGTTTTGTTTTAGTCTATTCTCTTTCTGTCACTCATTTTATCTCTCTGGTATATGTGTTTTCTGCTTAGAAGTCACCATTAATTTTGGTGAGGTGGGAGCAAATATATTAAGTAGATTAATTTATTTAATCTTTATAGTATCCCTTCAAAACTCCCTGAGGTAGGTATTTTCCTCAGTTACATTCCTTCATTTCATTCAACAAATATTTATTGAATGCGTATGATATTTCAGGACTAGGTCACAAAAGGCACTGCAGCTCAGTTCATTTATTCATTCAACAAATATTTTTTGAGTGCATATGCTATTTCAAGCTTTATGCTGGGTGCCAGGGAACATTGTTGAACAAGCCATGGTATCTGATCTCATCTAACTTATGTTCACTCAGGGTTTCCATTCTTGTGGGGGTACCCTAAAGGAAGTCAAGTTATGTGTCCAAGGTCACGCAACTCTAAGCCGCCTTATTCTGCCCTCATCAAAGCAGGAGTAACAGGGCAGAGACTGAGGGACGGAGGGAAAGGGTTTCTTCTTGGCTGTCCAGCATTGCTCCCTGCCAAAGAAAGGAGGTAGGGATGGGAGGAGAATACTCAGTCAGGGAAGAGGTCATACATTTTTCTGAGCATCCACTGGGTTCAAGCTCTGGGAAGCAGAGAGACAAGATCTCCCACTCCACTGCCCTCAACCCAAGAAGCCAGCAATGTGTGTGTCCCAGGCAGAAGAAGCAGGCCAGGTGTCAGAGGACAAGGATGTCTTTCAGCCTTCCTCACATCATCTGTGCAGACAGCTGTCCCCTCTACCTGCTATAAGACTTGGCGCAGCCTTCTACCAGCCAATGCATCCAAGCACTGAGAGTCTTGTGACCTGGGGTCTTGGACAGAGAGCCCAGGTTGGTCTGGATGCTAACATACACAGACATTTGGGGAGCAGCTAGTGGCAAGTTTGGAAACAAAACTTGGACTGTATTTCGTGGTGGGGGGCAGTGTTCAAGCAGGGGGCTCAAGCAGAAGGAAACAATTTCGAAAGTCAGAGGTGAATGGAAGGAAGGAGCACTTGAGTTTCCAGATGGGGTGGGCTGATTCTGGGGCTGCTGGAGCCTGGGTGGCTGTTGGGAGCTTTTCTGCTCTGTTGCGGTTGTAATTACAGCATCTGAAAGCTTGCGTGACATTGCTAATTTTAGAGAAAATGGGACACTGATATCTGTAAGAACACTCAGGCTTAGGTTGCTGATTAACATTTCTACGTATCGCAGAATCAAACTCAGAAATAGTGTAGGCATTAGGAAATATTATTATTAGAAGAATGTTCATAATGATGGAAATGAAAAATGTAAATGCCAACCCTTTAGAGAGGTTTAAAGAGATTAATTGGAATAATAAAACAACTGGAAGTCAAATTGGTTATGGAACTGTGCTTTGAAATGATGAATTCTATTTGAAGTCTGTTTTCCTTTGGCATGTTCTTTTTTGGCTAAAATGTAAAAATAAATTAGTAGAGTGAGCTGCTCAAATCCATGAAGAACTATGTAATATGGTATATGCTGACCAAGTATTTCTTATTTGTTGTAGGAAAAGAAATTTCAAAAAAGAGAAGAAAGCTGTAATAGTAGAAATGTAGGGTATATAAGAGACACAGGAATTGGTAATCAAAGATCATTTAGGGGAAAACTTCTGCAGAGGAACTGGGAACATTTTGCTTGAAAATGGAAATAATGGGATGGTTTTAAGGCCACCCTTAGAAATAGTAGATACAGGAATGATAGAGTTGGAGATAAGAAATGAGCGATAATTTAGGCCAGTAGTGAGTAATGCATGGTTTATTTGTTTGTTTTGACTAAGACAGAGAATAATTCACATGAGAAGAGCTGAAATTAATCATTATTCTTAGGGATAATAGCCTGGAAACATATTGACCAAAACTGTGTTATATCACATAGATGCAGGCTAACATCAAATTCTCCGAGAATGTATTGTTAATAGTTTTATGTATTGTTAATAGTTTGAGTCTGACCTCGAAGAGGGCTAGAAAGAATATGAACTTTAAAGCCCAACAGAGCTGAGTTTGACCTTTGTGACTTTGTGCACACTTTATTTTGTTGCGCCCCCGGTTCCTCTGTGTAGAAGAGAATAATAGTGTTAACCTTTCAGTATTGCCATGATTAATGAGGCCATGCGTGTACAGCATCCTACCACATATTACACACCTGCTAGTACCTCCTTTTCTCCTTTACTTTAAGGGGAAAATACTCAAAGACGGGAACTTACAATGTGATGTGTTACTACCACCTAAGTTGCTTGCCCACAGCCTCAGGTCTAATCTCTAAGGTGTATGTTTTGAGCATGGCTAGGAATTATCAGAACTTATTTTACAAAATTGTCCATGGACTCAGAAAAACTTTACATGAAATCATGAAAAGTGTTTTGGATCCTATGTTGAAGACATAAAAGAGCAATTATTGGGCTATTAAGCTAAAACAGAGGTATGCATTTAATACCTGTGATCCTTAGATAATACATCAAGTACTGATCAAATCATTAATCATATTTTATAAAACATTTGCCAGCCTTTACCACCTCGAGAGAGTCACATACCTTCTCTGACTCTCTGTTTTCTCAGCTCCAAAATAAAAATAACTGGGGATAATAATAGTGCACATCATATAGGGTTGCTGTGAGGATTGAGTGAGATGATGTACATAAAAGTAGAGTGCCTGGCACAGAGTGGGCAATCAATCAATACCAGGTAAAAGTTAAACAATTAAGCAAACAAACAAAACCCCCATCCTTCTTAAAGAGCCTGAAACTCTTAGTACTTTGGGACTGTTGGCTCTCAGCCCTGGCCACATAATTAATCACAGTACAGTGAACTCTCGATTATTCGCACTAGTGAAGGGCAGAGGCATGGATATTACAAAACAAGGGGCAATCTAAAAGTCATTTATATATTTGGCTTTGGAATGAAGTCAGAGAAAGACACACACATACACCCTCCTCTCATTTTCTGTCCTGGTAAAGGCTTCCCAACTGGGATCTCTACTGGGGACTCTGGAGGCTTTCTAGGGGCAGGAGGTACAGAGAGGTAGCACTTGGCACGTAACAAAGGAGATACAGGATATATGATGCACCTAAACTTTTTAAAAAATATACAACATATATAAAAAACATTGTCATTGATGTGATTAATAATATTTTGCCTGCAGATTTTTGACAGGACTAAATCAGAATACAGGAGGCAGGCTGTTTTCAGCTCCCTCGTAACTAACCACATACTTGTCTGCTGCCCCACACCTCCCAGCCAAAGAGAATTGTGAGCAGATCGAAGATATGATATGATGCATGTTTATATTCCTCTAAAGTATTTAACTAATACAGTGCTTGGCACATAGTGGCAGTGGGCGTTGAAAGTGTGAATTAATGCATTAATATTTTAGAGAGATTTCTATCTGGAGCGAGTGTTGGGATAGAGTTCTCTGCCTGGCTGGAGAGCTCTTGAAAGAATCTGAGCAGCTCTGTTTCATCTGAAATCATTTTAGGGTTTTACCTTAAGACCTATGCCCCTTCTGGAGAGATCCTCTAGTTCTTTTGTTGAACTGCTTGACTGTGATGGTGAAAGCAGAGAAAGTTTCCAGAGATAAAGAAGGTGATAACAGAGAAAGATGTTATAGCAGTCTCACAACTCTTGTGTTAAGGATTTACAGAATTTCCCAGGCTAAATCTCCTTGTCTCTCTGAAATTTTGTTCATTTAACCAACATTTGCTTAGCATGTCTTACAGGTCAGGTATTGTGCCAAATACTAGGAAAACAGATATTTGTACATTATATTATGCTTGTTGATAGCCATGTTTCACTTCCAAGTCTCAGCTCTTTGAGGGCAAGAACTACATCTTGTTCATCTTTGTGTCCCTAGCACTCAGTACAGTACTTGATGGATGGAAGAATGGAGAGATGGATGGACGAGAGAGACACTGCATCATTTTCTCAAGGAGCTCATAGCTTGTTAAGGGAGGCAGCGTATCAGTAAATGTTCATGAGAGAGTACTCATGGGCTGCTGTGCCAAGGGATTGCACAGAGAGACTTCTTCTATTTATGTGGGCTGGGGAAGGGTCACAGAGGAAGAAATGGATGGTGTGGGTCTTGAAAAGGCTAGGATTCAGCAGGTGAAGAAGGAAGACAAAGCCATTCCAGAAAGAAGAAATAGTCTGTGCAAATGAACAGCATGTTCATGTACTATCTGAAGAGAGCGTCTTGGTAGAAGAGTAGGAGAAGATGATGGGCAGGAACCCGAGCCTTTTATGCCCTCGTTCTTATAGATACATCATTGTGGATTAGTTTATTGAAGGCTGATTGTCGAATATTTTCCTGGATCTCTCCAAAGTATATGTGGCTAATCCTCTCAAGGTTAGTTCTTCATGCCTTTCCTTTGATCTACAGTACCCAGACAGGTGAGGGCATGGAGTGGGCACACAGGCAAGGCGTCTGGCTGGACTCCTGATTCTTACCAGGGTGGCTCATCTGTACTTTGTGCTGAACTCTTTAGGCACCAGTTTATAGGGTTTTGATACAGATTATGCCTTTTGTCTGTGTCTTTCTCTCACTCACCCACCCATCCATCCATTCATGATTAAGAAAAATGGTCACACAGATTACCTATTTTTTTTTTTTTAGTGCATGTTTATATGTCTGTAGGGAAGACAACAGAGTTGGGGGTCTCCTAAAACATGACTTGCACTGGCTGGTGCCA
This sequence comes from Avahi laniger, assembly GCA_963575035.1. Taxonomy (NCBI): domain Eukaryota; kingdom Metazoa; phylum Chordata; class Mammalia; order Primates; family Indriidae; genus Avahi; species Avahi laniger. Next base: position 4,989 of record CAUYSK010011561.1, on the reverse strand, counting down.
TCTATAGGGGGTTCGACTGCTTGACTTTCTTTTCTTTCCTTTTTTTTCTCTCTTTCTCTCTCTTCGAATAAATAAAGATGTTGAGATTCTTCTATCAAGATCCCGCTAGCTGATGACGCTAGATAGCTAAACTTTGCAGCCAGAGAAGCCATCTTCAGTGGCAACAGCCCAGGGTAGGGGAGAGGAAGAGGCTGTGAAGGAAGTTGCCCCCTTCTCTTCATCTGAGACCTGCTTGAAATCTGATGCATCTCCTTGGGTCATGAGGCTTCCTTAATATCCGCCCCAACACTAAATATTTAGCGCGGGGCACAAAGAGGCAGGGGAGGAGGTGGGTGCGGGAAGCACATGGCTCTGTGTTGCGCGTTTGCCGCCCACAATAGGAGGGACAGGAATAGAAAAGACTCGGGCACGACATAAATATTTCCTATTATGGAGAAACTAAAGTCACAATGGAATCTGTCATGCTTGTGATATGAGAGATGGACAATATTTCGGGGCTGCTGCCATGCTGGCACCTGAATGGAGTTTATATTTTGTTTATGGAGCTGAATCCAAAGCCTTTTATTTTTTTGGCCCAGCCTGTGTAATTCTTCTTCATGGGAGCTCGAAATGGCTGCGGAGCAGCTCAATATTCCATTTATTTTATTTATAAAAGAAATTCAAAGGCTGAAAAGATGAAGTAATTGACTTACTGGGATGACAGTTAAACCCACTAAATTTAATCTTATCCTCTCAAGTACAACATATCGCGCTTACAAATTATCGCCAGCCACCAGGCAGCCCCGCGCTGCTCACCTAATGCAAATGGAACGGAGGCCTCTGTTATTGCATTATCTGACTTTACTATCAGCATTAATCCGGCTTAGCTCACTTAATGATGCCACTTGTGGCACTCCGAAGGCAGCGGAGAAGTCTATAAACTACTTCCATTAAAATGCAAATCGGGCCCGCCGAGAAAATAAGCGACACAAAAAGTGGGCGAGCCGGGCGCGCGGGGCTCCGCGGTCGCGCCGAGGACCGATGCCGCGATTAGCGCGCGCGGCCGGGGAGGCGGCGCCCGCGCGCCGCGCACAAAAGTGCCCCGACAAGCCGGGCCGTTTAATTTCTGAAGAGATTTATATTTTTTGTTGTCAGGAAATGAACAAATACTTATCAATGTAAAAACTGCTATCTCCCATCTCGCCGCCAGGTTTTTCATACTGATATTATTTGCACCCGTAACACAGGAAATGAAAATCTCCTCTGCCTTTCCCGTCGCCACTGTCTCTCCAAATCCTCTGCGAACACGTTTGCCTCCCCCGTCACGCCAGCCCCCTCCCAGGCTCCCTCCCGGGTAAACAGAAAAGAAAACTTTTGTGGCCTAAGGAGGGAGAAATTCCAAGGCTTAGAATTTTCCAGGCCCTCTTCGGTTCGGGGCAGAGCAGGGCGCGGGCCAGGCTGGGCTGGGGCAACGAGGGAGGGGGCTGGGAACACTGGCACTCGGCGGTAACATCTGTTTCACTTAAGCAGCCTGATTTCGTTTTAGGATGAAAAAGTATTCCCTTTCAGCATGAGGAATCGTGGGCCCTGGGGCTTGTATTGATTCAGGACAAGGCCTAATAAAACACTAGCAGGTGATTTAGTTTCATATTTTGATTCCTTTGTTTAAACAGTTTCTCTCGGGTTCTCCTGTGTCAGCTCGGGGATCCTAGCGTCTCCCCTTTGATGTCGGAGGGAGGCAAAGGCCAGCAGAGCTCTCTGCGCTCTCTGCTGGGTGACGCTGAGCTCCCGGGGGAAAGCACTTCTCGCCGTCCCCAGCGCCAGCCCAGCCCCTGCGGTCAGGCTCTCAAATCCTGCAAGGATTTATGGTGCTCACAGAGGGATCGATACTACATTTTAAATATTACAATACCTTTTATCGAGACAGTATTACAACGAAAACATTTTACCCTGTCTGGGGACCTAGTTAAAATTGATTTTGGCCATCTCATCCACGGGCTTCCCCGGCCCTCTGCGGTGGTTATCGCTTCCGAGGACAAGTTGGGTGTGATTATGGATGGCGGATCCTGCACAAGAGGCCTGGCGACCACAGAGAGCGGGGGTGCAGCATGTCAGGACTGTGGGGCGCCTGGGGAGGGCTGCAGAAGCTGGCTGTTGCCCAAGTGGCCTTTCTGGGGACCCTTGTCCTCAATCCTACTGACTCTTTTCTGCCTTAGAGTACAGGGATGTAAGTGGAAGGAAGGGAGAATGTGGGTGAAACCAGGATCAAGGATGACATTTATCATGGAGCCCTGGGACTAGGCCACAGACCATCCTCCGTGGACCTGTCAGTCCTCTGTACACAACTGATGTGTGTTTGTCACATTGCCTTGTAACTCCCTTTGCCCATGTCCATTTCTCTCTGTCACTGCACTGCAAGGAGCTGCATCCTGTTTATTTTATTTTTTATTTTTTTGATTTTTTTTTTAATTTGTTTATTTTGTTTACACTGTTTATTTTCCTACAGTTAGTGCCTAGGATAGGCTCTGGCCACTGCCAGAATAGATACGTAGTATATGCTTAATGAAGGTTTGTTGAATGACTAAAAGAATGAAGGATCTGTTACGATCTGAATGTTTGTGTCCTCCTAAAATAAATATGTTAAAACATAATCCCTAATATGATGGTGTTTGGAGGTGGGGCCTATGGGAAATGATTAGGTTGTGAGGGTGGAGCCTTACAAAAGGGGTTAGTGCCCTTATAAAAGGAATCCCAGAGAGCTCCCTGATCCCTTCTACCATGTGAAGACACATCAAGAAGAACCAGAAAGCTGGCCCTCTCCAAACATTGAACCTGCCAGAATTTTAATCTTGAACTTCCCAGCCTCCAGAATTGTGAGAAATAAATTTGTTTTTTATAAGCCATCTGGTCTATAGTGTTCTATTATAGCAGCCTAAATGGACTAAGACAGGAGGTAACAGTGCCTTATTCTCACCGCCCCCACTCCCGTCCCTGCAGAAGCTCAAGGATTGCCTATGAATAGATAATGCACATCAATGCATTGCCCTCACACACAGAGAAAGATCCTTTTAGGCTTTCTCGATGCACTTGAACTTGGGTACCCCTGCACGATTCAAGCATGGAGTCATATCTGAGTTTGTACCCTGGCATCTGCATAATTTTTTCTTTTCTTAAAAGTTTGGCACATGTCTTCTGTGAGTGGCTACTGTGTAATGGAGTTGAATATATCCAGGTTTCATGGTTTTATCTGTTCATTCACCATTCCGTGGATATTTATCGTGTGCTCCCATATCCCAGGCACCAGCAAGACAGACACGGTCAGGTACCTAGGGTGTTTCTATTCCAGTGGGAGAGGCAAAGAAAACAAGTAAAAAGCAAATACAGATTATAATTGCAAATTGTGATCTATGCTATAAAAAGAATGGAGAGAGTGATGTGAAAGGGAATGTTCCACAAAAAAATCATAATTTCGGGGTACTTGACCTTCTGAACAAGTGTAAGAACAATGAGTATGTGTGTGATACCCAGACAGTACTTGGAGCAGCTGGCTCCTGTTAACTATTGCTGTATAACAAAACACCCCAAAACTTGGTGACTTGAACTATCGACAACATTTATTTTGTTCACCAATCAGCAATTTGGGTAGGGCTCACTGGAGACAGCTCATCTCTGCTCCACTTGGTATCAGCTGGGGTCATCTGGAGGCTCTCTCGGTTACACGTCTGGAGGCTGTTGCTGGCTGTTGGCTGGGACCCCAGCTGGGGCTGGGGCTGGAGCACATACATGGCATTTCGGTGAGGCTTCCCCATGGCCTGGGAGCTGGGTTCCAAGGGCAGGCGTCCTAAGAGAAAGAGAACCAGGTGGAAGCTGCATTCCTTTTTCTGTCATATACTTTGAGGTCCCACAATGTCACTTGTGCCGCATTCTGTTCATTAGAGGTTAGTCACTGAGGCAGACCGTATTAAAGGGGAGGAAATAGACACTGACTTTCCAGAAGAGGAGTATCCGAGAATTTGTGGACATAATTTCAAACCACCCAAAGCCTCAGTTGAAGAGACGAGCATTAGTTTGAAGGCACAATCAGGCTCCCTTTTACCTCCATACACGATGTCACTTCCCACTGGGTCCTCTCCCTCTGGTCCCTCTCCAGGCTAGTCTCCCTGTCATGGCCATAGGACTAATTGTATCCAGATTGATTTTCATTTTGTCCTTTTCTCCTTCCATGACCCTCTATTGTCTGCTAAAAAAAGCCGAGGCTCCATGTCTAGACATTCAAAATTCTTGCATATCTGACCCCAGTATCCTTCGCTACTTTATTTTCTAAGCCAGTGGAGAGAGGCTGAGTTTAAAGACAAGACCACTCCAGCCAGGTTGGTCCAGTCATTCACACCCAGATAACCCACAGTGTGTGTGTCTTTGCCTACTGCTTTCTCCACCAGATTGCTCCCCAACACCCAGATGCTATGCATTCTTCAAATCCAGCCCAAGCCTGCCTCTCCCATGGATTCTTCCCTGACCAAACCTCATTTAAGAATAACACTAATAGCCAGCATTTCTCGAATACCTGCTATATGCCAGCAGTTCCACTAGAGGCTTTGCATTCATTTCCATTAATTCTCACAATAGCCTTGCAGGTTACTATTTGCCCACTGAACAGACGAGGGAGTCTCTTTCCAGTCTCAGCACCTTTGCTCATGCTGCACACCCTATTTGGAATGCTTCCCCTACCCCAGAACTGCTTTTCTAGCTGGCTTATCCTTCAGGTTTCAACCTTAATGTCACTTCCTTGGAGAGGACTTCCCTACCTAAAACTCCTCCTATTCATGTCCCTTGGAATCACATGTTGTCAGAATTTTTTTTTTTTTTTTTTTTTGAGACAGAGTCTCACTCTGTTGCCCTGGCTAGAGTGAGTGCCGTGGCGTCAGCCTAGCTCACAGCAACCTCACACTCCTGGGCTCAAGCAATCCTACTGTCTCAGCCTCCCAAGTAGCTGGGACTACAGGCATGCGC
>CAUYSK010011559.1:0-22229 GCA_963575035.1 Avahi laniger | reverse complement strand
ATTTTACCAAGGACTTGACATACATTATCATAGTCCTATAAGAAGAGCGAATAGACAGCCCACAGAATGGGAGAAAATATTTTCTCTCTACACATCTGATAAAGGGCTGATAACCAGAATCTGTCTAGAACTCAAAAAAATCAACAAGAAAAAATCAAACAACCCCATCAACAAATGGACAAAGGAAATGAACAAAAACTTTTCAAAAGAAGACAGAATAATGGCCAGCAAACATATAAAAAATGCTCAACATCTCTAATCATTAGAGAAATGCAAATCAAAACCACAATGAGATATCACCTAATTCCAGTAAGATTGGCCTCTATCAAAAAAATCCCAAAACATAAAATGCTAGTGAGGATGCAGAGAGACAGGAACACTCTTACACTGCTGATGGGACTGCAAATTAGTGCAACCTCTGTGGAAAAGTATTTGGAGATACCTCAGAGAGTTAAAAATAGAAATACCATTCGATCCAGCAATAGTACTATTAGGCATCTACCCAAAAGAGCACAAAACATTCTATGATAAAGACATCTACACCCAAATGTTTATGGCAGCACAATTCACTATTGCAAGGATGTGGAAACAACCCAAGTGCCCATCAATCCATGAGTGGATTATTAAAATTTGGTATGTGTATACAATGGGATATTACTCATTCATGAGAAATGACAGTGATCTAGAATCTCTTATACTTTCCTGGATTAAATTTAAGCCCATTATCCAAAGTGAGGTACCACAAGACCGGAAGAATGTGCTCCACTTGTACTCACCATTGAATTGGTACTAATTGATCAACACTAGAGTGCTCACATGGCAGTAATACTCTTCAGGGATTAGGGGGATTTGTGGGGGGTAAACCCACAACTAAAGGACATGGGGAGCATTGTAGGGGAGAAGGGCATGCCTTTGACCCTCGCTTGGGTGAGGCAAAGACATAAAGTATAGCCACAATGTTTGTGCCCTCATAATACCCTGCAATAAAAAAAAAGTAATAATAAAATAAAATAAAAATAAAATAGAATTTGGTCTAAATATTTCAAAATGGTTAATATTAGCCATGAAAACAGTTTTTGCATCTTAGAATGTTTTGTACATTAATGCTGTTATGGCTAAATCCCATTAATGACTTAATATTAAAGAAATGACTGATAACTGAAAAAAAAAAGGCCTAGACAATAATTTTCAATACAAGGATGTATAATACAATGCAAAATTGGTACAAAGAACTCAGAAAGTATTAATACATAAATCCCTGAAGTAAGATGAGAAAACACAATAAGAGTAACCTGTACAGTGTCAAATATATTTTGTATACATGTCTTAGAGTTATTTACTCATGCATAGAAGAAATTCCAAAATTCAAACAATCATTATAGAATCTGCATAGTAGGTACATGCCATATGCTAAGACATTGTGCTTTAAGAATGCTAATCTCATTTAATTTTCACAACTAACTAAAGAGTCAGTTTCATTATCACTATTTAATAAGAAAAATGAAGCACAGAGGGGTTGAATGATCTCTAAAGTCAGTAAGCTAGTAAAAGCAAATGCCAACAAAAACAAAAATAGACAAATGGGACATAATTAAACCGAAAAGGTTCTGCACAGCAAAAGAAATAATCAACAGAGTAAATGGACAACCTACAGAATGGGAGAACATATTTGCGAACTATGCATCTGATAAAGGACTAATATCCAGAATCTACAAGAAACTAAAACAACTCAACAAGAAAAAAAATAAATAACTCCGTTAAAAAGTGGGCAAAGGGCATGAACACACATTTTCCAAAAGAAGACATACAAATGACCAACAAACATGAAAAAATGCTCAACATTACTAATACTCGGAGAAATGCAAATTAAAGCCACAGTGAGATACCATCTTATACCAATCAGAACTATTATTATAAAGTTAAAAAACAATAGATGTTGGCAAGGATGGAGTGAAAAAGGGAGCCCTTATACAATGATGATGGGAATGTGAGTAGCACAATCTCTGTGAAAAACACTATGGAGATTTCTCAAAGAATTAAAAATAGACCTACCATTTGATCCATCAACTTTACTACTGGGGATCTATCCAAAGGATAAGAAATTATTAGAGCAAACAGATATCTGCACTCGTGGGTTTACTGCAGCGCTAGTCACAATAGTAAAGATATGAAATCAACCTAAGTGTCCATCAATGGATGATTGGATAAAGAAAAAATGGCATATATATACATACAGCATGGACTACTACTTAACCATAAAAAAGAATGAAATTATGTCTTTTGCAGCAACATGGATGGAACTGGAGGAGGCCATTATCTTAACTGAAATAACTCAGAAACAGAAAGTGAAATATCACACATTCTCACTTGTAATTGAGAGCTAAATAATGTGTACTCATGAACACAGAGAGTGCAATAATAGACACTGGACACTCAGAAAGGTCGAGGTGGGGCAGGAGTGGGGCAAGGGATGAGAAATTATCTAATGGATAGAATGTACACTATTCAAGTGATGGTTACACAAAAAGCCCAGACTACCAATATGCGATATATCAATAACAAAATTGCACTTGTACAGTTAAATAAATCTATACAAATAAAAATATAACATTCATTTTAAAGGAAGTTTTAGGAAAAAAAAAAAGGCAGCCACACGCCTGTCTAACTGCACAGCCCATGTTATTGAAGCTTCTGTCCCTCTTTGCAGAGATTTCTTTACTCTTGACAGTTTTTATATCATAAAATTATCTCAGTCTTGAACTACCATGAATTTCTTTACCTTTTCATATTTTTCATCATGACTTCTTACGTCTGTATATACTCAAATATAAGTAATACTAAAAATGTTTATAGAGCACACTCTAACCTGTCATATATTATGCAAGTAATAGAAATTAATAGAAAATAATGATGCAAAACCTAGCCCTATAAGACTGTTTTCTGTCACCATAAAAATGAAAATAACTACTGTTTTAAGCAAGTGTATTCTTCTCAGGCCAAAGTTATACCAATTTTAAAGCTCCTAAAAAAGTGTAAAAATGATAAGTATTTTGTATATTTCATTCTACTTTTATGCAAGCATACTTAACAAAATGATGAAAATGCTTACTTACTCGTACACCTTTAGGACCTGGATTACCTTCTGGTCCAGCTAAACCCTAGTGTGAACAAAAGACAGTGTCATCATACTACAGTACTTTTTGAAGAGTTGATAAATAAAGGATATATAAGGAGGTATCCTTTTCAAAACTATAAAATTCAGAACTCTGTATACCTAATGAAGATTACAAGTATTCAAGGAATTTTAGAATTTCAGAACCAGAAGAGGCACTGGATATAATCTATACACAAATATATTTTAGATATCTAAATAAAGTACAAATATATTTTAGATACCTAATAAAGTATATGAATGTATATTGTCAGATACAAAAACTTATTTTTATTAAATTATTTCTCATTGAAAAACTATCTGTGTTGTTCTAAAAGATTTCTAATTAACTTATTCTAAAATGCCTGGCTGGGCGAGATGGTTTATGTCTTTAATCCTAGCACTTTGGGAGGTCAAGGCAGGAGGATTGCTTGAGCCTAAAGAGTTTGAGGTTACAGTGAGCTACGATCAGGCGACTGCACTCCAGCCTGGGCAACAGAGGGAGATTCTATCTCAAAAAAGGAAAAAAGATAATTCCCATAAATGTTTAAAACTATGAATACATTTGAATCTTCAGATCAATGTCCATATGTTTAAGTATTCATATTTTATATTTTTCAGATAACATACCATCACTTGATGGTAGGAATCTATATACAATATCTTCAGGTATTTTTAAAGGGTTAAAAATGAAATTTTGTTAACAATAGATTGTTTTTTGTGGTTTTATTTCTCTCATTCTTGAAAGTAAAAAAGAGATTATAAACGTAATTTTATATATTTAATTAATTTTAGAGGTAATCCATTCATGAAAACCTAGGAAAGAAAATTTGCTTGATTATTAGTCTATATCACGTGGTTAAAATTAAAAATTAGAGGTGAATAATATGAAATTATTAGAATGAATCTTTAAAGCAGTATAAAAAGAACTGAATTCAGATAAGATAAAAGTATTTGGTAGTGATATACTGTTTCCCAAGTTTTTATAACTGTCTATTAAAAAACAATGTTTATTACAGAGTCTTAACTCTTACTATTACTTCATTTTGGTCAGTGGCAGCATTATAAAATCAGCATCAGGGCTATTTTAATATTTTATTAAACCCTTGGTCATTTTAATTTTGAAGGTTTCACCGTACATCACATCAATCATGTTTAAAAGATCCACTTCCATTTTAAACAAAACTTTTTGCAGTAAAATTTTTTAAGGGTTTTTACAACTTAGATTTTGAAATTATTTCTCTATGAGCAATTCATTATTTAATAAAAATATATTGTCACTTGAACATTAATTCTCAAAATCAGAAGACACAACATATTAATGAAGAGGTGTAGAAAAGGAAATGTGTAGATATAGTTACTGCACCTGCCTGCCAGGATAACCAGGTGAACCAATATTACCAGCAAATCCTGGAATTCCCTGAAATAAAAAATGAAATAAATAAAACAGTACAATAAAGCCAAATAAAGCCCAAGGAAACAAATTTGGTGTATTTATAATATATAAGTTTGGAAAGAATTTTTTCCCCATAAAAATACTGAGTCCTGCACATGGTTTATCTGACTGATATCACCTATTTGAAGAAAAATGGGCCAAAATTGATAAATAAAAATAAATAATGTTTGTAAATTAGGGCCCTAAATGAGACATTGATCATTAGTAATGATAAATCTGGGATGGAAAAATTCAGTGCTGTATAACTAAAGAAGACATTTATTCTAGAAGAAGAGCTGGTACATTTCTTAATAACCAGTAACTTTTTCGATCGAATTCCTTCTTGTCTCAATCATTCTGCAACACTCCTTAACTAAGCATGAGCCTCAGAAGACCAAGAGGAGTAGTAAATTTCAAAACCAATTTCTTCTTCCTTCCTAAAATAAGCTTAACCTTAAAGCAGGTCTGATTAAGTAAATGGATATTAAGTGGTCAATATCTTTATCATGTTATGGGTCTATTTGAAAATTCACACAGTACATTTGTATGCTGCTATGGACTGAATGTGTGTCCTCAAAATTCATGTAGTGAAATTCTAACCCTAATAATAATGCCTAATGGTGTTAGGAGGTGGGGCCTTTGGGAGGTAATCTGGTCATGAGGGTGAAGCCCTCATGATGGGATAAATGCCCTTATATTAAGAGGCCAGAGGGCTAGTTAGCTCTCTTTCCACCCTGTGAGGATACTGTGAAAAGTCAGCAGTCTGTGATTCAGAAGAGGGCCCTCACCAGAACCCAACCATGCTGGCACACTGATCTCAAACTTTCAACCTTTAGAACTATGAGAAATAAATTTCTGTTGTTTATAAGCCACCCAGTCTATGGCATTCTGTTATTGCAGCTCAAACTGACTTAGACATATGATAAACTCATTTGGGACTGACAACTTTGAATTCTTAATTTAAAACAAGGTTTACTCAAGGAAGGCTGATAGACAGAGACCCAAAGGCATAAGAAAACTGTTGCAGAACTGGATGGTAAAGTGAGACAAAATAGCTCCTTTTTTTTTTTTATTTTATTTCATTGATATGTTATTCATTCATTCATCAGTTTATTCAGAGTTTAGGTCTATTAAATAATTCTTTCTTTTTTTTTTTTTTTTTTATTCCTGTGACAGGGTCTCACTCTATCACCCAGCTTAGAGTGCAGTGGCCTAATCTTAGCTTGATGCAGCCTCAAACTCCTGGGTTTGAGGCATCCTCCCACCTCAGCCTCCCAAGTAGCTGGGGCTACACGCCTGGGCTACCAGACTGGTTAATTGTTCTTAATTTTTATAGAGACAAAGTCTCGCTATGTTGCTCAGACTGGTCTTGAACTCCTGGGCTCACATGTTCCTCCCATCTAAGCCTCCCAAAGTGTTGGGATTACAGCCACCACACCTAGCCTATTAAATAATTCTTGAACAAAGGAAATGCCAGAAGAATGTGTATTGAGCTGCCTTTACTTAACTTAAAATGGTGACAACAATGGTAAGTTTTCTAGATTCCTTATTTATCATGTAAAATTCATTTCCTCCTTGTTGTGTGTAAAAGAGATAATAAAATAGCACTTTATCCCTCTGCTCCAAAGTAGATAGAAGACTGTTACTTCTAGTTTAATTATAGAAACACTAAAACTCCTAAAAATTTGGAAAAATCTATAGAAAGAAGAGATCAAGGAAAAGGCAAATGGAAGATCATAGTTGAAAGTTTCTTCTCTCACTTTTCTCAGAATCCATCTCTCAATCCATGTCTCTCATTTCTCTCCTTCATTTCCCCTTCTCTTGCCTTGACCCAACAATTAGCATTTACTGAGTACTTGTTTATGTGCCAAGCACTTTGTATCTGCTTTGTATCTATGAGATAGATACTATTTCCTCCATTTTACATTTGAAGAAACTAAGATACAGAGAAGTTATGACAATGGACAATTGATATTTACTGAACACTTATCATGTACCAGACACTATTTCAAGTATTTCATATGTATTACATGCTCAAAAACCCTATAAGATAGATATCATTATTCCTAGACTACAGATGAGAAAAAATGAGACATAAAGTATTTAAGTCATCAGTTCAAGGTCACTCAGCAAGTGAGTAGGATGCCAGGATTAAAGTCAGCAAATCTAATTCCAGAGACCACCATTCAAGGCTGCCTCCCTAGTGTGGGTTTGAAGTGCAAATAACGTCCAACAGCACTCCAGGGAAAGCCTTCTAATTATGAGATTTGCTCCAGTATACTTACAACTGCCTTTCTTTATATCCCATTCAATTCGAAAATACGCAGGCCTAGATCGAGACATTCACAAAACCTTATATTGGAGCAAGCCAATAGAAAGGAGTTGAACAAATTTAAAAGGCTGTTTTTATTCTGTAGGCTAATGTAAAACACTGTCCTTTCCCAGCCCTTTCCTAGTCAAAGTAGGTTAACTGACTTCAATAAAAAGCCAATCTGTTATAGAATATAAATGAAATCTGATTTTGAATGGATTTTCATAGAGGGTGTTAAGGCAACATATAGAGATCTAACTAATAATACTGAGAAAGACACAAAAGAATTCTGCTCAATGTCTAAGTTTTGCTACATGAGAACAGCAGCAAACAAAGTAAACAAGACTTTAGCATAGTCTTTATATGGCATAAACGTATTCTGAGCCAACTACACCCTAAAACCATTGCAACAACCATAGAAACTCAAAACAAACACCATGACTCGAACCATTCTGCACTTAAAGATAGATTTAAAGAAAAGTTGGCTCATTTGAATCTATAGATTGGATGGAGGAATAGAGATGCAGTTATATCACTAGCACCTTGAGAAATTAGGAGCAGGAAATTAGGAAGCCTGCCCCAATCTCAGTTCTCACTGTGAGCATTAAAGCACATGCTCTGTGTCAGTCAGACTTCATTCAGAATCCCAGCACAGCTACTATGGGTCCTATGCATGTCTCAGTATTTTTATTAGTAAAATTGAATAATAACACCCAGGTCACGGGATTATTGTGTGGAGAAAATAGAATGTATAGGAATATATTTAAAAGTGGAGGTAACTGCAATAACTCTTAGTGTTGCTGAGCATTAAATTAGTTAACATATATAAAATATTGAATCAATAATATGTTACTAGAAGTTGTTAACAGAAGTACAGTTTGACAAATAAAAAGGGCTCAGTAGATGACAGCTCTTATTATTAGAGCTCATACAGATGATGTGATTACCTTTCCAAATGTTTGCTGACCAATTTCTAGATATTTACAAAATTTTCAAGAAGTGAATGTCTTCTAGCAAATCAGTCATGCTTCTCTTAATGTCCACAGTATTTTCACAGTTAAAATGTAAAATTATTTTAGTTGTTCCTCAAAGTTAACACAAATTTTGCCTCTTTTTTTCTGTAAACAAATAGAATAGAAAGCAAAAACTGATTCCCAAATACATTTTCTCACCTTTAAAACTAATTTTAGACTCTTCTAAAAAGTATACTACCCTCAGAATAATAACATGCATAACACCAGACCTAGCTTATGGAGCAGTTGTGAGAGAACTGGTCAGTACTGACGCATGGCCAATTTTTCACTTACTTGGGAAGTATCAAATTGCCTTCATTTTGGAATCCACACCTATCTGTCAAATCAGTCTTCTAGGGAATTTTCTTTCTCTCCGGGGACTAATCTCTATCACCCTTCTTATTTTTTTCCCCCTAAATGTTCAAATGCTTTTCAGCACCTATTTGATCTTCAGGAAACCAAGACTGCACCTATCACAGATATATCTGTCACTTTGCTGGCCATGTCTAGTAATTAACAACTTTAAAAAATTGTGCCTCAGAGACTGAACCGAGTGTACCATCTCACTTAACATAAATGAAAGAGAAAATTGGCTTTGTTTCCTCATTTATGTCTTTCCCTCAGGTATCATTTATTATGTGTCTTCCTGAATCTCCTTTTAGGGCTTCCTGAGACTCTTTGCTGATTGTTTAATAATGGTATCCATCACCTTAGTCAGTTTCTAATCTCCTCCCTTTTTCACTGTTTTATTCCTACTAGCCTAGTACATACTGTATTGAAAACAAGAGATATAACTACATAACTTTATTTTTTCTTATGACATAATGATATACTATTTTCTGGTGAGAGAGAGAAACAATAGCATGATCAAAAATCTAAATAGTTCCAAAACTATTCTGACTTTTAAATAGTGTATATGTGTATTATGGATAACAATGTATGTACCATTCTAATTTGGATTGTTATTAAAATTTATTTTCATTTCCTCATGCAAGGGTCAGGAAACTAACAGCTATGGATTAGGCTTTAATGAACAGGTAAGTCCCTCAAATTGTACAAAAAAATCAAATGTGTATATGGGTGTGCATTGATTATGCATATTTTCTGGGTTCATAGCATTTACGAGATTCTCAAAGAGGCCTGTAAATCACAGAAGTTTAAGAAATACTGTTCTGAAACATGTTAGACAAATAGTAAAATTGAATAATAATAGCATATTGTGTTATAGATTTTATATTAAAAGATCTGCAGCTAATTAATTAAAAGGTTTTTCTGCACTACCTAGAGTGAAAATCACTGAGAAGACAAATTGAAAAAGTGAGGGAAAATAATCTTTCAGTGGAGTTCCCTAATATTTGTCTTTTGTGCTAGAGAAGATACATGTCTTATGAAGGAAGTACTTACTTGTTCACCTTGGAGTCCTGGGAGCCCTGGATATCCTTTGAGACCCTGCAAACAAAAAAGTGAAGACATGCTATGAAAAGTAAATTCATGTAAGCCAAGAACGTAAACATAGGTTATAAGTTGCCCCAACTTTTCATTGTCTCATCAATATAAATTTAATTGTTACTAATTTATTTCTTATTAAATTTAACCTTTTAAATTTAATAAGAATTTAATTTTTATAAAATAACAAATTAATTCTTATTAATAACTGCTAATTTTGATTGTTATTTGAATGATTTATTATCAACTAAAATGACAGCATAGTGTGAATAAAAAATAATATACATCTTTATAAAAGGCTCATCTCTAGCAATGCATCCGTTAAGTTTGCTGAAGCTTTTTAAAAGTTGGACTTAGTTCAATAATACTAAGAGAAAATGCCCTCAGACATAATCCGTTTGTAATTATTGAAAAACTGGACCATATCCAGGCAGTTTCTCTAATCCGAATCATTGTCATAACACCCCATGAATGAGCTAACTCGAATGAAAGAGGCTGCTCACAGGTTCATCAAAAGGGGTAGTATAAAGTCATCTAGGGAATTAGGAACAAAAAATATTTTCCAAAGAATAGAATCAAAATCCAATCTTAATCCCTATCATTAACAACAAAGTTATAAAACAGACTTCTTTCTCTAGAAAGATCTTCTAGGAGCAAAATGAAGGAAGCTAAAAGAAAGGACAGGAAGAAATAACGGAAGATTTTGGATCTTATTTGTATAGTTCTAATTAACAGTGATTCGACCTACTGTTTACTAGAAGATTTTGGTGCTTATAAAAGGAAAAGAAGAAGTTCCTTTTCTTTAGAACCTCTTAAGATTTTAAACAAAATAAAACTCAAGAGCCTGTAATAAATCATAGTTTGCAAGTATCAAAGACTTCCAATTAATATACTATAAACTGAAGACAAGTTTTTAGTGTTTCAGAATATAGTCTAATAGAGTAAAAGAATCATTCAGGATTAATCACTAAGGGTTTATCAGAAAAGAATGAGTTGGGATTAATGAATTAGAAAAGGAAATGATGCTTTCATTAGACAATGGGGAAATGAGAAGAGGTGCCTACTAGAAAAATAAGGGAATGATTTAAGTAGCTTTTGAGATGTTAAACTTAAAACAAAAGTAAATTGTTTAAGTAGAGAGGTCTCTTGGGGACCAAAGAGAAGACTGGAAAAAGTAAAGAAGCAAATTTGGAGACAAAAATTTTTGTGTTACCTGTATACCATATAAGTAAACAGGATATAATAAAACAAAAAACTGGAGGGAAGGGGAAAAAGCTTATACTCTGAGAGTCTAGTTCCTTTGTAATTAGGCCATTAGAAAGAGATCAGGGAAGTTGCCATGAGAAAGAAGGGAAAAAAGGGAAGGAGGGAACGAATGAACTTCACTGAGCTACTATGTGCCAGGCATTGTGCCAGCTACTTCTGAATACCTCAGTTAATTCTCATAGCAATCCTATAAAGTAGGTATTGTCCCCATTTTTACAAATGAGGAAATTGAGCTCTGAGAAATTAAATGACTTGAACATAGTCATATAGAATCATGTTGGTTTGATAGTTTTATTTACAAAGAATTGTAAAAGCTGTCTTTCTACTTACTTTATACGCTTATCATTTTCTCATACTCAAATATAATCTACAAACTCATTAATTATAGGCCACCAAGACAAATCAACAAAAAGAACTATACTTCAAAACTCATGGTTCTATTAAAGTTACATGTTTACCAATAACATCTAATCTATCCAGTGTTCAACTCAATTTTACTCTGAGATTTTATATTTTTAAGATAGCTAAAGATTAGCCTAATTACAAAATATGAGATATATTGTGCTCAGTTGTCCCAAGGTTTGTACAAGATTCCACACATAAAAATATCCACAAAACTAAGTTTTTTCACTTTTTATAAGAGAAGATAAGAAACATCTTCAGCACTAAGACAGTGGGAACGGCTCCCTGCGGTGAGGCAGCAGTTCTAGGAGGGTGAGAGCCAGAAGTTTCCTGGGACACTGCCAGGAGCATGAGGAACAAGGAGCCAGGGTAGCAGGCACATAGGTTAGAGAGACTCACTGCCATGGGCCTATTTCCTTTTTCTTTTTTCAAAAAAAGTATTTATTTATTTATTTTTATTTCTGTGAACCCTTGAGACTTAGCTACACACTTCATTTTTTTGGCCATCTTTTGTTTTCCTAATCAGTTTCTTCCCTCCCTAGCCTACAGTGATACAGAAAGCAGTGGTGGCTCAACTTCTTCTTTAGCTTACTTTCCCCGAAGCACTTTATAATTGGGAACTATATATGTTAGTCACGGTATCTTCTGCATGTACGATTCCCTTTTAAGGGATTCTTCTTCATTCTGAAACCCTAACGAAGTGGCAGCACCAGGCAATCATGGTCTGTTCTTCATGAACTCACCCCTACCCACCTCAACCACAGGAGTTGGCACTTGGTCTAAGATAGGACAATACAAAGTCTGGCCTGTATCCAATAAGGTCACTTGGAACATAGTTTTGTTTAAATAAAGAAAAACTGGACCAATCAAATTCTCTCTTTTTTAAAAAGGATTTTAACTATTAAAAACAACAATAGAAAAATTTAGGTACTTAGCACTGGGGTGGGGGGCAACTGGAAAGATTCACAAAGAAAGGGTAAGAAGAAGAGTGAGGGCATTGAGATGTTACAAGAAAGCCAAAGTATAACTAAAATTTAAGAGTAAGCAGATACTTTGTTGAGAAAGAAAGTTGTTGTCAGACGAGAAGCCAGATAATGTGAAAAGGCAGATGCAGAGAGAGTAGTACTAATAGAAAAGTACAGTAAAAGATCCACAAATTCATGCTGCTGAGATACTCAAAGATGCTAAGAGCTCATTTGAATCATGTCTTTCTTTATGAGACCAAATCATATTAACACACCTAGTTTTATATTCCTTGGGATCCCTGTTTCCTTTATTGCTACATAGAGGATTGAAATAATTCACTCTCTTCCTTGAGATAGGCTAAGTCTCCATTCTTTACAATAAAAAGAACCTAAGTAAAACAATATTTTTTTTGTTTTTATTTTTGTTTTTACTGCTACCAATAAGAACAGACCAAGTACATTGAGTTCTAGATCCAGTTTTCCCACTAACCAGCCATATCATGAGCCTCAATGTCTGTACTTGTAAAATATTGGCATTCAACTAAGTTATTGCTAAATTTCTTTTTATTTCTTGAATTCTGTGATTACTGGAATCTGTAAGAAAGTCATTACTTTGTTTTCTTTAAGTTTAGCTGTCACTGAATGAAAAAACAAAGGCAGATATATGAGCCGATTCAGGATTGGAAACAGGAAGAATTCAAGAAAATCTATATATATCAGAGAAAACTCAGATTCAGGCTCCCACGTGCATTTCCTTATATGATCTAAAACAAAGATGGGGACTCTGGGATGAGCAGAATGGAAGAGAGTGGGTCAAGTAGAAGTCTACTGTGATAGTGTAGGTGAAAGATAATTTTAAATTACACTAGGGTGGTAGAGTTAGAGATGGTGTAATAAATCCCTTGAAGAGCTTAAGCTTAATGTAAGCTTCCTGTCTATTTTATTCAGTCTGGTATCCTGAGTGCCTAGAACAGTGCATGGTACATAGTAGGTGCTCATTAATCAACTGATAAAGAGACATGGATGAATGTATGAATTGATGGAAAGACTCGGATGCATTTGAAAATTACTTGTGTAGAAAATAGATTCTAAAAGTATTTAATATGGTATCTCAGTTTTCTTAAGGTTTAAATGAAAGGCAATAAACAGAATAAAGACTACGTTTTTGTTATTTTAAATGTATATTGGCAATATACTAGAGTTATCGGCACTGTTGTATAAAGACTTACATTTATCCCCTAAATTTCTGATTATATGTCTCATTTATCTTCTACTTAAACACGAGTCTGTATAGTTTTAAAAAGCAAAGGGGATAATCTGGGAAACCTGCCTACATTCAAGCTTTGACATAGCTCCAACCTAGAGACCTGGCATATTATCTTTAAAAATTAGTTTATATTACAATCCTTTGAAATATTATTTGAGTCATTATTTTCTATACTCATATAGGAAGAATGACAAAAACACTCTAGTAACTAACAACATATGATATTTCTCTGATGAACATTCTGGAAAAAACTGATGCAAACACATTCCTTAAGGAACACCAATAGGAAAATTTACAAATTACATGCATGTTTTCAACTTTATATATGAATGGTTTGCTCCTTTTAAGAGTTTTCTTTCCCCACACTAAATGGGAAGCACTTATGTTCCTGGAAAAAAAGACTTTTCCACATATGAGAAAGTATTCTCCATAGCACAAGACAGCTTCTGTGTAATTGCCCTGTTGTTCTATCATGGACTTCCTTTTATAAACTTTTAGGTTTCAGAAAGGTAGAAGCATTCCTCTCTAGAACTCGCAAAAATTCCAAAGAAATTGTGGAGACTAGAGGATTCGCCTTTGTCATTCTCCTTCTTAAAACCCTGCGGTAGCTCTCCACTACACGATTAATACTTTAACATGGTATGTAAATCCCTTTATAATTTGGACCTTAACTACCCCTCAAGCTTTATCTCCTGATGCTTCCTGCCTCACACTTCAAGATTCAGGAACAAGGAACTGCTTCTTATCTCCAGGCCTTTGTTTATGCATCATCTCTGTGTAGACAGCATACTTGTCCGCTATGTACAATATCATCAGGATGACTTCTGCTCATCCTCAAGACTCAAGTTAGATATCACTTCTTTCTCTGCTCCCTGCACCCACCACCCCTCACCCCAGGAAGTTCATGTAACCCTCAACTATGTCCTATGATATGCTTTTCATATCTTCATCATTACACTTCCCATAGCATAATATACATTTGTGATTTATTTTTATACAGGTCGAATATCCCTTATCTGAAGTGCTTGGGACCACAAGTGTTTCAGATTTCAGATTTTTTTTTTCAGATTTTGAAATATTTGCATTAAACCAGCTGAGCATCTCAAATCTGAAAATTCAAAATCTGAAGTGCCCCCATAGCATTTCCTTTCAGTGGCATGTTGGCACTCAGAAAGTTTCAGATTTTTGAGCATTTCAGATACAGGATTTAGGATGCTTAACCTTTATCTGTCTCCTTTTGAAGACAGCAAGGTACTTGAAGGAAGAAACTGCACATAATACTGGTTTGCTGAGTGAACTGTAGGACAAAAGTATGTGATCAAAGCAACTGCAGTGTTCCAGGGTTAGAGACAAAATTTATCGGAGGGAAAAAACTGCTCTTTTGTTTGAGGCAACTTCCCTGGATCATTTGCTCTATCTACTCTCGAGAAGCTGAGGCAAAGGTGAGCTAACCATTGTAGATAATAATGTGAAAGGCGAAATCACTGAGTGATCAGTAACAGGTTAGCTAAGCAGAAATGGAATGATGGATGTTTGGAGCCAGAGGACTCAGGAAAAATAAGACAGCAGAGAGGGAACACTGCTTTGAGAAGCAGACCATAAGGTGGAAGACCGCAGTAGGACCAGGTGAAGAGATACTGTCACTTGAATTTAAGAGCAGCAGTGCTCATTCATTCACTAATAATATGGGCTTGTTGTGTGCCAAACACTGAACTGAGATACCACAGTGAAAGGAACACAGTCCTTGCACTTAAGCAACTTACAGTGTACATATTTAGCCACTGTTGCTGCATTGCTGTCTGAAAGTCAATATTACATTTTCTTTCTCTGCAATGTAACAGCTTGGTTTACAAATTAGGTAATTATAAGTATCTAGTAAAGTTTGTCAAATACTACGGTACTCATGTCAGCAATGCCTTGGGGAATACAACAAAGGCCTGTAACCATGTTTTGACCAAAATAACCAGAGAAAGCAATGGTAAAACTGAGAAATACTGATAAAATAGGATGGTCACAATTGATCAAAACAGAATTCCTAAGCAAGAATTCTGAACGAGATGAAAATTAACAACTACAAGAATATAAACACTTTTGGAGATAAGGCAATAAATTTCCCTAAAGTTCTAAGAGTAAGGATTTTAATTATTTTTTAAAAATATTAAGTAGAAGAATGATCCCAGATAGCTGGAGAACTTGGATTATGGGATTAGTACAACACAAATCTCTCTATTCTGCCTACCTCCCTTTTAATAACATGCTCCCCTCATGCATACAACATACAACTTTTGTCCCAAACTCCTTGCAATATTGACAGGCTAACTTCTTTTAAGTAGTACTCGGTGTTTACCATAGTTCCATCAACCCTAGCTGTGGTCCCTCTCAACTAGGTCTTATACAGAAAAACAGTATGATAGTCTATTCTCAAAATGATGCTAAATGACAGAAAACATCTTATTCCAAGGACACAGAAATTTTTTTAAAAACTTCTGGAAACTGAAATACTTTTAGCCAAATGAATTTATCCTTCATGTTGTAATTTCAATCTCATGAGCCAGACTGTGGGAAATGCCTTTGAACACAGAAGTCCCACAAGCTACACCACAGGCTTGCCTCTTGGGGAGCTGAGTACTGCGTTCAGCTTGTTCTCAGCTTCCCCTACCATTAGTGGGAATGGCAGATTGCAGAGGAGACGGTAACAGCGGTGACAGCACAGCCCCTAAGCAGCAGCATGTGTATTAGACTTTCAGTATTACATTTGAATTGGGAAGCAACTCAAAACATAGCTCTGCAGAATTTTACAGGAATAATAGGCCAGTGAGAGATGATCTATAGAGTCAGCTATGGAACAGTAAAAATCTCCATATTTCTCTCTTCAGGAACTGATTTTCTGCCAACTCTTATTTTTTTGTTATTGTTCTCATTGGTATTCAGTATTATAGCTCTTTAGGACTGTCCTTGCTTTAAACAGTTTATGAAAACCTGTATACTTTTTGAGTGACTGATAAATTACGTTGTGTTCCACTTTATGCTTTCAGTTCTTTTTTCCTTTCCAACTTTGTACAGATATTTACTGTACACCTCCTATGTAACAGAAAGATTTTAAAGAATTAATTTAAATGATTCTATCAAAATATAAGAATTCACACTGATTTATAATTGTCACTAAAACTTACTATGGTTTTACTATGTTAGTATTTTTTAATACTCAGAAAAATATTTTCATACATTATTCATAAAAATGTTTTAAATGTGTACATTGTATTTCACAATTGCTTTGAATTACAACTTCATGTGAAGATGTGCTTAATTACTCCTATCTAGCTTATCCTTTTGAACCTATAAAAATTGTTTCAGTTGAATACATTGCTAATGTTCTTACAATTTTAAGTAGAAGGCTTCCAATTTTAATATGGCAACTGATCAGTTATATAGAAAACAATTTGAAAAGCCATCTTGAGTCCAAGCTCAGAATTATGACTCCTGTCTTCCATCCAACCCAGCACGAACTCAGGATCCAACTTATTTGCTTTTTGGCAAAAATTTACAGATTAGTGAGAAGTGAAACTATACTTCAATTCCTAGGAAAATAAGATTTACATGAAGGTGGCTAAGTTGAAGCAAATATTGTTTGTTAAAGATGTTAATGCTAGTTTTTAAAAATGGGAGTAGGGGATAAAAGGAAAAAAAGAAAGAAGCAAACCAAAAAAAAATCTATTGAAGATTGAAGAAAATATTATTGCTATCTTTGTTTGCTTTGTGATTTCTGTCTCAATGTTACTTCTAATTTTAAAAACTTTTTTCACATTAATCTTCTGTTTATCTCAACAGTTTTAGTGCATTGTTAGTGTGTTCCACCAACTTTCTTACAGGCATTTGAGCTTTAAAATTATTTGAGTTTGGTCTATATTAGAAGAATTTTAATATTTCCAGATACTTTCCAGAGAAAAAGAATAATGAAATCATTATTATCTGTCATCCAAAACCATATTTGTCCCCTTGGCTTTTATGAAAAACAATATTATACTTTCTCTTGCATACATGCTAGAGATAGTCAGAATTACTTAAATACCAGTATCTAACAAATATTGACTTAAATAATATTTAACAGAGAAGCATTATCCAAAGTTATTAGGAGCACAGTCATATGTGTTAAATAGGCCTGGATTTGCGTCCTAAATCTTCAAATTAATAGCTGTATGGCCTTGGGTGAATGCTTTAACCCCTGTACACCTCAACTAACTTATTTATAACATGCTGAATATGGTATCTGTCTCAATAGGTTGTTTTTTGTTTTATGTTTTTAACAGATGGGGTCTTGCTATGTTATTCAGGCTAGAGTGCAGTGGCTATTCACAGATGCAACCATAGTGTACCATAGCCTCAAACTCCTGCACTGAAGCGATCCTTCTGCCTCAGCCTCCTGAGTAGCTGGGACTACAGGCATGCTACTCCTGGCTTCAATGGGTTATTTTTAAGATTAAAAGGAACAGTGCTCAGCAGAGAGACTGGAACATTGCAAATAATAAAAGAGCTACTTTTAATATTAGTAATAATTAT
The DNA here is from genome assembly GCA_963575035.1 of Avahi laniger. Classification (NCBI taxonomy): domain Eukaryota; kingdom Metazoa; phylum Chordata; class Mammalia; order Primates; family Indriidae; genus Avahi; species Avahi laniger. Next base: position 4,416 of record CAUYSK010011559.1, on the reverse strand, counting down.
AATAATTCATAAAATAGTTTAACAGATAAAAATATATAAGTACTTCATAGTATTCAAAACCCAAGTATCTTACTCATCTCTCATAATGAGTACTGAACAGTATTAAATAGCATTTAGCACAGCGGATGTTCTATCAGTTTTATCTTTTCATCCTACGATAATTCTCAAAGTGACTCTGAGCAATTATCTTAACTTCTCTGGGCTTATTTGAGTTTTCTCACTTAGAAAATGAATAAGGTCTCATCTTGACTCACCTATCACTTTGGGGGAGAACTCAACGATGAAAGAATAGGGGTCCCTAATCATAGCTAATATGAGCTATTTTTCTAGGTTCTCCTAACATGGATCCTATTTGCAGGAAATAATTCTGTGAATGACTTAAGTGGTCCAAAAATTGAACCAAATCAGTTAATTTGATTTTTAAAAAGCTAATAATTTACGTGAACACTCTACCCAATAAACCAGTCTTTCCCTTTCCCCTTCCAAACAAATCATAGTAATGGTATATCAAGCTCATTTGGAATGCATTTCTATAATGCTTGTTTTTCTAAGATCTATACATTGTTTCCATTAATAGACACACTCTGAAAAGGGGGGAAACATTCTCAGAAAGACTACAAAATCATCTCAAATATTTCAACACTGTTCTGAACTGCTGTCAAACCATAGTAAACCAGGGATGCTTCATTTATCAGAAACTAATTCAGTTTCTAAATACTTTCAACTAAACCTTCTCTAGAGAAACTTCAGTAACAGCTACTAACTGATAATATATCAAGATTTCTGACTTCTATAGGGCTTATTTTTATTAGTTAACAATATGCCAAATTTAAAAGATTTAAAAAAATCATATAAGAGAAAAAAGAAACCTGTGAAAGACATTCGCTTCATGGCCCAGTTTGTTTAAAATAATGTTGCTATTTCACTATATTACACTTACACAGACCAAAAAGAATATTTATGTCTTAATATTTTAAAATACTAATGGCTCATATAACATACACAGGTCTCTGGAAGTTAATACCTTCTGCTTTAAGTAAACACAACTTCAAAGTTAAAATGACAATCTGCTCTAATGGATAAAATCCAAGTCCTTTTTCTTTTGTCTACAAATAACATTTCTTCCCCTCTACGCAAAAACTAATCAACATTTACTTAGTGTTTCCCTTTCTGGATTGCTAATGTCATGAACCACAGGTATCATTTAACCTCAGAAAATAATGATTAGTTCATTCTTCCCTCATATGAAGTACCACTGTGTAGGAGGCAATAACTGTATATTTAATATTAATATCAAATAAAATAATTGATATCCTATCCATATTACTAGATGATCTCTGTTTGAAGCTATGTCAGTACAGTTCCCTAAGAGATATATGAGTAGTCAGAGGTACACTGACTAGCATTAAACAAGCAGATTCATGATTGTATATCAAGACTAATACTGTTAGAAATGATCACTCTGCAGTTTCATGTTTCTGTGGAGGCAACCAACAACCTCAAGGGAGTTATCAGATTCTAACTACTATCTAGGATGAAGGCTAGTCTGAAAGCCATAAAAATAATGGCGCAGTCCTTGGACGGAAAATATTCTCATGAGATCAAAACTTTTTTCATCATTTTACAATCCAGCCCTTTAACAGGGGTTATGACGGAAAGCAAAAAAGGTCAGGATTCTTTCCGAAACCAAATAACTGATGGTTCACATTTATTAATATAAGGGCTAGCTGTTTGTCTGACACTGTATTACATGGATTATCTCATTTCATCTTTCTCAAAACTCCCTATGAAGTGAGTAGTATTATCTTCACATTGTACAGATGAGGTAACTGAAGCTTAGAGAGGTTAAGCAACCAAGGTTGATGGAACCTAGAAAATCACAGGTGGGATTTGAGCCAAGCAACCAGAGCCTGGATACCACCTGCAACCTAAATCTCCCAAGAGGAAAGGAACTAACACGCTAAAACATCAACACAGCTCATTATTATACATATTTAAATATTCGTATCAAGTCCAATACTGCCCTACAATATTCTGGATTCCTCAATATCTTAGAAAGAAATTTTGTGACTTCCTCATTCCCTGTAGAAAATCAACAACTTAGTGTTTGGGGGAAAACAAGTTAAACAGACAGGAAAGAATTTATACATGTATTAATCCAGGAAACTGCACAACATATTTCATGAAATAATTATAGCAGCTGTATCAGTACTCCTTCCTACCTCAGAAAAACCCTAGTCATGCACATACGACTACTGCATTTTACTTACTTGCCACCACCAAGCCTTACCTCCAGCCTACCTTTCAAGCCTCACATTTGTATATACCTCATGGCAGAGATTAATATTTCCCAATTAAATGAGAATCCCTTAAAAATCCAAGTGGATTACCTAAAAGCAAATGAGCCTCACTTTGGGCATATAAAAGTTACAAATTGACCTCAAGATCTCACAAACTGGTCAGTGCCCTAATACAATTTAAAAAGAGGAAAGTTTCAATATTCTATCAGTGACTTTGACTTTCTCTTACATGTGAATTTTGTACCCATCATTAACTGAAAGGTCTTTTTTTATTTTTCATAAGATCCTGCCTTTTGCAGGCACCACTTTCCTGGATTAGGATAGCATCCTAATTTCTTTTTGCTGAAAAGGAACTTAAAACATTGGTTTGGGGCTGAACTTCAAAATGAGATCACAGTAGTTGAACTGCTCCTAGATCCGCATGACATCTAATTATGTCAAAGTAAAACTACATCTTACCTTATTACCTTGCATGCCCAGGGACCCCATTAATCCACAGAGGCCTTGATCACCCTATAAACAAAACACAGAGGTTTAATATCGTGAAAGAGAATTGAAAAGTAGAGCTGCTTTGAAAATTAGCGCTCCCTTTAATCTTAGATGTTAAGTTCTTACTATATTCATTTCTGATCTTCACGATCTGGCTCAAGTTTCACCTAGTTTCTGAACCCTTCTAAGCCCTTTTCTGAGATTCCCAGCCCTTGTCTCTCCCAGGGCTTAATACCTGGACTATATTTTCCCACCTCCATACTCTTGCTCCTTTTTCTCTTATGTTCTTTTCTCTAGGCATGCCCTCACTCCCATACTTCCCATCAGCTCAATGTCTACTGTGTTTTTAAAAATCTAAAGCAGGCCGGCCCTGTGGCTCATGCCTGCAATCCTGGCACTCTGGGGGGCCGAGGTGGGTGGATTGCTTGAGCTCAGGAGTTCGAGACCAGCCTGAGCACGAGCGAGATCCTGTCTCTACTAAAAATAGAAAGAAATTAGCTGGACAATTAAAATATATATATATAGAAAAAAAATTAGCCAGGCATGGTGGCACATGCCTGTAGTCCCAGCTACTCGGGAGGCTGAGGCAGGAGGATCTCTTGAGCCCAGAAGTCTGAGGTTGCTGTGAGCTAGGCTGACACCACGGCACTCACTCTAGCCAGGGCAACAGAGTGAGACTCTGTCCCAAAAAAAAAAAATCGAAAGCAGTTTTCTTAAAAATTCCACAAGTGCTTTCGTGAGGCAGCTGGGGAAGGGTCTGCCCCTATGCCTTCTCGGTGAGGACCTGAGGCCTGGTGGGAACCCCGAGGCCGAATCTCCAGGGGTGTGACGGACTGGCCGGGTTCACATGACCACCGGGAGTAGGGGCACCTCCTTTTCCGGGGCAGAGCTGGTACCTTCCACTGTGCCTGCCCGCACCGCAGAACGTTACCCCTGGAAGTAACTGGAGCGAAGATTTACTGGGAGGTCCCCGTGCGTGGCTCGGACAGCCTAGACTTTGCCGATCATGGCCGTCTTGCCCCAACCTCGAAGAGTACCTGCCAGCCCATCTTGTGAAAGGAAGGGGAAAGTATACTGGAGAGGGGGAAGGAGTGCCTGTACTGGGTAGAAGTGACCACTAGAGACACAGGAAGCTGTGTGAATTGACAAGGGAAAAGAATGTCAAAAAAAGTTGGGGAGAAAGTAGAGATGGAATCATGGATCATTTTGAGCCAGTTTACTCCAGGTGCACTTTTTCTTTACCTCCCTTTTTCTCCCTCTTTCCACTGTAAGATTTATGGCGCGTGGGAAAAAAATAATGTGTTGAAAGAAAAAAAGAGTACTTAGGTAATAATCCTAAATAAACTCCTTAATAACTATGTTCTGTCTAGTTTTTAGTGCCTGGTATACTTTAATATGCCATCACATTAAACAATCAGAAGAGAAAAGTATGTTTCTGGTTATTAACAATGGTGTGCTTTTCCATTTGTTCTAATACTCACTTTTTTTTTTTTTTTTTTTTTTGAGACAGAGTCTCACTCTCTTGCCTGGAGCGAGTGCCGTGGCGTCAGCCTAGCTCACAGCAACCTCAAACTCCTGGGCTCAAGCGATCCTACTGTCTCAGCCTCCCAAGTAGCTGGGACTACAG
>CAUYSK010011558.1:0-19491 GCA_963575035.1 Avahi laniger | reverse complement strand
TTAAAGCAACTCTGCTCCCCAAACGCTGCTTCCCCCTTTTCTCCCCTCCCCTGTGGGCTGCTCTGTGCTGGGCTGAATTGTGGCCACAGCCAGGGTTTGCCTTCATTTCGTAAACAACGAAAGTCCTCTCTATTCTGTATCTTCACGTCCGGCTCTCCTAACATCTCCACTGGGCAAAATGGAGACATTAAAAGCAAAGTTACCACTTCTAAAAATCAGTGACAGACTCCAGCCCAGAAGCCAAAGTCTCATTAGCCTTTTTTTCCTGCAGCACACAATCCCCACATCAGTAAAACAAGGGTCCTGCTGAGCTTTCCCTCCTAGGATTGTTAGGAAGATTCAGGAAATTAGTAGCTGTGAACCACTTAGGACATGCCTGGCACGTGGCATTCATGATATACATTGTTAAATAAAGGCAATTCATTTTGTTTTTTCTCTTTCTTTGCCATTAAATTAAAAACGAAAGGCAAAGCAAAATGCCCCTACAAATTCATACATTCAGTGTTAATCAACACAGCATTCAAGAACAAGTGACAATCCGGAAGAGAAAAAATGGAGTTACTGTGGAATGCTTACAGTCATTCTTAAGTTTGAAAAGGAAAAGATTAAAAGAGATGTTAAAGATTAAATGACTGCCCAGCTCTCCCCACCCTGCTGAGGTCAGAGAACAAGATCTGGATGTCCCTAACTCCTTCTAACACTCCGCCCCCTAACCCTAACACCCGCTGCGACTTGTGTGCAGGGGAGGGGCTCCTGCCACTGGGCGTCTGGGTGTCTGTTGTCTGTGGAGCTCGGGATCTATCTCACAGGGCTGTGTGTTCTGGGTGTGGAATAAATCAGTGCTACAAAAGCTTTCCTCTGCACGCTGCTGTCACCAGCCTGGACCCCCAGTTAAATTTGAGCTCAACAATGCAAAGGGTAAAGAGAAATCTGCTGGCTAAAGTTCCACAATGTTTGGAACTCCTCTGAATGTGTGTGAGGCGGAACGTCTCCAGCTGAAAAACACTGTGCATGGGTCTAGTTTATGGGAAAAAATATTAACTGGTGGAAGTCCGTGACGTCAAAGTCAAGGAATCAGGCTGCCTAGGTGTGCTGCAGGAATGAGGGGACCATCTGGTCTCCCCTGGTCATTTTATAGAGAAGGAAAGGAAGCAGAAGGCACAGAGAATTTCCACAGCTAAAGGGAAAGGCAGTTCCTCCAGAGACATAGGGTGTCAAAGCACCACCTTCCCGCTGCAAAGTGTCTCCCTGGGACAGTGCTGTCTGGCCTCTGTCTATGTACCGCAGGGAACAAGTCGGGCTGGTTTGAAACTTGCCTGGACGACCTGAGCCACCTGGCTCGCCTGCCTGTTGCATGACTTGCAAACAAACCCACTCCATAAATCTCAGCCTCACACTGCTCCAGGCAGCCTCGACACCCCACTTTCTGGGTAAAGGGGAAAGCTGATAATGTAGCCTCCACGGCGCCAAGTGTCCATGTCTTTTTCGTAGCCATTATATTCTGTTATCTTTGTTAGCAACCACTTACAGCCTCAAAGACCAGGAAGAGGTCACCTCCAACCTCCCTCCACCACCCTGACTTTGCGCCCCATTCTCCAGGTAAAGACGAGTCCTTGCTGCCTATTCAGACAGCGAGCAGTACGTGCACAGGTGCTACGCTTAGCCAGCACGGCGCATTCTCTCCCCTTCCTAATCATTTACAAGCACATCCAGTTTCCAGAACCCTGGATGGCTTTTCAGGTTAATGGCTATGGTGACTGCTGAGGTTTTCTCTGACCTGAGAATGCAAAACGAGTCCATCCTCTTTAGTTGCTCCCTTTAAAACCTTCTGGAGACTCACACGGCTACACTGAATTCTATTTTGCACACGGAGGATCCGCTGCGTTACTGTTTCCATCATTGTGAGTAGGTGGATGTGGCATAGACAATTTTAGGTTTCCGGGTTCTGGTGCCAGGAAGAATCGAGAGAGTACAAAGTTCAAGTGCCTTCCAAGTGATTAAAACAAACAAGCAGACAACCAGTTCCTAGGCCACGCCCACCTCCTACAGGGAATTTCATCTGGTGTTGCCACCATACTCCCAGTCCCCAAACTTGTGAGAAGTGACTGGGAAGTCAGCCCCTGTCGCTGACCACATTCCCCTCGTCCCTCTCTCGCACCCAACACCTAAGCGCGGCTTTGGTCACCTGTGGGTTTCAGCGGGTTCCAGGCCATTTTCTAAGCTGACATCTGTCCGCACCATCTCCTGTTTCAGTTCTCCGATCTCTGAGGCGATTGTGTCAATGAGCTATTCAAAGACAAAAATAGTATGACGTCAGGAAGTGGAGAGGCGTGGCCGCCCACAGTGCCCGGGAGGAACAGGCTCTTCAATAGGAACGGAGAGGACCATCTTTTTTTCTTTTCTTTTTTTTTTAAATCTTGGCTCTGTGAATTTCCTCTAACCAGAGGAAAAAATAAAGGGGGAGGGGGCAGCTTCTCCTTAGAAAGGGGAAGAACTTGGGTTTCGGTATTATAATAAGGAAAAGACTATGACACCCAGTTTGTTAGGTTTCAGTGTTGTAGTAAGGAATGTAACACCCAGTTTGCTTTCTCAACGTGAATACAGACAGGCATAAATACGTCCTGGTAAAACCAGGCCTCGCGTTCATTTTTTTTCCCAATGGAAACACTCAAAAGAAATTCCCTGGATTAAAATTCATGTAATCATTATTTTGGCTCTGGAAATAAGCTAATTCAAAAGACATAGACAGCTTACAAATTGTTTTTGAAGATAGCAAAATGAATTCCTGTACTATTCTTTGCATTGTTTGAAGAGGGAAGATTGTTGGGGAAAGGGAAGAGAAAGAACTGAGCAAGGCTGAGGGTGGGCAGGTGGGCAGGTTGGCCGCAGAGGCATCTGGGGGAAAATGTGGACTCTTCTTGCAAAAGGCTTGAGGTTTCTTCTACCTCACACACACCCACAACCTGTGAGGAGGCTGTGTCTGACCTAGAAGGCTGGTCTAAAGTCTTGTGCCCACCTATTCACTCAGTCAACAGAATCTTTACCAGGGCTTACCAGGCACTGTCAGTGTAGAGCAGCTGTTCTCAAGGCTGCCACTCTGCTCAGTATTTTTTGCAAATGTAGTTATTTTTCATATAAGTGTTATTTATATTAACATATAATAGATCTATTATTGTTTTACAATTACATTTAAAAATTTCTTCATTTTAATTTCTAATAGGGCAAATATCTATAGATATAATCCACATGAACACAAGTTCTTTGGGATCCTCAATAATTTTTAAGAGTGTTGGGGGTCCAAAGACTAAAAAGTTTGAGAACCACTGTTCTAGCCACAGATAAATGTTGTCTTGTCTCAAGTGGCTTTTATCCCAACCAGACTCTGGGAGAGAAACTTCACTTGAGCTCACGGGTTGTTCCAAAATGTTGGCCCCAACTATTCACCCATTGATTCGGCAGAACTTTATGAGCACCCACGGCATGCCAGGCACTACAAATGAGGAGTAAGGCTCAGAAGACATCAGCGCTCAAGGAGATGACATTGTGGTGGGGCAGACAGACCACAGCACTGAGAAGTTCCAGAAAGAAAATAGATTAGGGTGATGTTGTAGGGAGCACCTCAGGGGCCACTTAAGCCAAGGTGGGGTTGGTCAGGACAGGTCTTTACGCAAGCGATAGAGCCTTGAATGACAAAGGTGCCAGGAATAGATCAAAGGAAGAGCCCTCCACACAGAGAGAAGGTTCTAGAGGCTAGGAACGTGTGTGGAAGGAGAAGCAGACAGGGCCCAGATCTTGTCAGCCTTATAGATCACAGTATTCATGAATTTCAGTTTTCTGTGATAAGAACCACTGGAGGGCTTGAAGTCAGGGAATGACATTTTATTTCTGTTTTGAGGTCTAAAAACACTAGCTTGGCTTCTGGCTAGAGGTGATTTGTAAGGGCAAGACGAGGAACAGGAAGGCCAATTAGGAGTAATTGCAGTGGTCCCGGTGAGAGATAATAGTGGCTTGAACCAAGGTGGTAGCAGTGGAAAGACAAAAAGGGGGAAATTCAGGAACAATTTGACTAGGAATGGATATAACTTGATGGATTGAATGTGGGGGTCATGGGGAGAGAAGAATCAAAGATGACTCTAAGTTTTTGGTTTGAGCAATTAGATAAATGGCAGGGCCCCTGACTGAGAAGGGAGGAAGGGGAAAGAATTAGGCTTGAGGGGGAAATCAAGTTGGACTTTGGGCAGGTTAAATTTTAATTCGGTGGCTAACTCATCATCAAATAAACCTGTTAAGTAGCTTTTGCCATTCAGAATGAAGATATTTATACATGTGGAAGTCACCAGCACGTGTGGCTGGTATTCCAAAGCTCTGCAACAGGGAGGGCCTATCTACGGAGACAGTGCTGATGGAGAAGGGATCCCAGCCGACAGCTCCGGGCACTGTCAACACTTAGCGGTCAGAGGGAGGGAAGCCAGCCAGGCCCTTGATGCTCGATCCATCCCCTTTGTGTGTGTGATTAGGGTAAGGGCTGTAGGTGGAGCTTCCAGACACTGAGGTCTTGGGAGAGAAAAATTGATTAGGAGATCCCATGTTATACACATCTTAGTGGCAATTTTTTTTAAAAGCCTGACAATGCCAAATATTCCAGGATGTGGGGAAACAGGATTCCCCTAGTCTTAGCCTATTTTCTGTTGCTATCACAGAATAGCACAGACTGAGTAATTTATAAAGAACAGACATTTATTTGGCTCATGGTTCTGGAAGTTAGGAAGTTTAAGAGCATGGCTATGGCATCTGGGAAGGGTCACCCCATGGCAGAAAGTGGGAAGTGGAACAGAGGGTGTTAGACAGAGAGAGGAAATTAGCTGAAATTCATCTTTTTCTCAGAAGGCCACTCCAAGTAACCAACTCCTGAGATAAGAGCATTATTCCATTCAGGAGGGCTCCAGCCTCATGACCTAATAACCTCTTAAAAGAACCACTTCTTAATACTGTTACCATAGCAATTACATTTCAACATGAGTTTTGACAGGGACATTCAAACCATAGCACCTCTTATGCTCCTGGAGGAATATTATCCATAGAGCCACTTTGGAAAGCGATTTGGTGATATTTTGTAGGGCTAAAGATACACAAACCTCCATATGCATATGAAGTTTCAAGCCATGCAAAACTTTCCCAACACAAAGAAAAGATAAACGTTTGAGGTGATGGATATCCTAATTACCCTGGTTTGATCATTACACATTGTATATGTGTATCAGAATATCACATGTGCCCCCAAAAATGTACAGCTGTGATATATCAATTAAAAAATACAAAAAAACTCAATAATTTTTATATTGATCACATGTTGAAAGGGTACTACTTTGTCTATGTTAGATTAAGAAATACATTATTAAAAATTTAAAAACATGCAAAACTGTACTATATATGGTTTTATAGATACAGACAAAAATATAGTCCATCCCAATACGTATGGGGACTATAATCCTAATCTAGGATGGTGGTTACCTCTAGACAGGGGAAATGGATGCAGGTGTTCACAGGTTTAATGGCTCAGCTGCTTGTGAGATTTTATTTATTTATTTTTTAGAGATGAGGGTCTGGCTATGTTGCCCAGGCTGGAGTGCAGGCACCATTCCACTACTGATCAGCACCAGAGTTCTGACCTGCTGTTCCCAACCTGGGCTGGTCATCCCTCTTTAGGCAACCTGGTGGTCCTCTTCTCCTGAGAGGTCACCACATTGATGCTGAACTCAATGCAGAAGCCTAATCAACTGGCATAGCACAATGTCATAAGTGGCTGAGCCATTTGACCTGTGAGCATCTGCACCCATTTCTCCTGTCTAGGATTGAGATTATAATCTCCATACATATTGGGGTAGACCTTACATCTGTGTGTGTATAATAGCGCAGATCTCCTGGCCTCCAGTGAGCCTCCCACCTCAGCCTCCTGAGTAGATGGGACTATAGGAGCACGTTATTGCGCCTAGTGAGATTTTATTTTTTAAAACAAAATGGCAAAATGATAAGACTTGACAGAGTTGAGTGACGGATATATTTTAGTGTATGTGTGATTTTCTGTTTGCTTAAAATACTTCATCATCATAACTATGAGGCAAAGAAGAAAAAGAAAGGCTGGTGTGTAGGAAAATGGAAGGAGAGGGAGGGACTACAAAGGCGGAAGCAGGTGGGCGCTCGGGGGAGTCTGGGCTCATCTCTGCTGCAGCACACCCACTCTGGGCCATGTCTATGTCCCAGACAGGAGAGCCACACGCGGCCCACCAGGGAGCAGAGCCCAGCCCAGGGAGGGCTGGCCGCAGCCTCGGGCACACCTGGGAGAGAGGACCCCTCCCCAGCAGGAAAAGAGGTCACTAGGCACAGTCCGCTCCCCACCTCCAGGCACCCTCTGGCCACCATATCAATCTGAACACAAAAACCCCAAATGGCCTTCCCCAGGAAAAGAGTTGCTTCCCTCCTGGGAGGCTGCTTCCCCCGTATTGCCTTTCTCGACACCTTTGGCTGCATCTCCAGACCTCCAAATGCCACACTTGCTTCCTTCTCTCCACCTAGCCACGCACGAGAACCTGTGGTCTGAGACTCACTTGCTCAGCAGCACTCGCGGGGCCGATCACGGACAGCACCACTTGGCTGTGGTGCAGAATGAAGGCGCAGGGAGCCCAGGGCACCAGGGCAGATGAGCACAGAGGAAGCATCTGGCAGGTGGCCACAGGCCCTTCTCTGCTGGGCGCTGGCACTTTTTTCAGCCTCTCCAGCTTCCCCCCTCCCCACCTTCACTCAGTCCATTCACCTGTCTGACAGCACAGGGAGGGGCATTTATCTCACAAATGCACCAGAGTTTATACCCACCGGGTCCCTCCAGCAGCAAAATTTAACATCACAAAACATTCCCTCTTCTCTGAGGTCATGCCCAGGTCCCACTGATTGGATTTTGGGTGTATCCCATTGTTCCCAGAGAAAGTTAGTGTTTGAATATTCGTTTGTTTTTAATTCCTACAGACTTTTGATCTCATCCCTTACACTTGGGTATTCCAGATTTCCTTCTTTGAGGACAGAGCTAATTTGTCACCCACCAAAGGAGGCCAGTTTGAACCTCAGCTTTCCCACATTAACGCCAATAGCAGTTTCAATGCAAGTCCTTTATCAAAGTTGGTGCTACCAACTGAAGTTCCTCCAGGTCCCCTTACACAACCCAAGACCCCAGCACATCCCCGTATCTGTCTAAAATTCCAGAAAACAGGAGAAGGGACTGCCTAAACATCTGCAAAACTGGTAAGCACAGTGTGCTCCAGTCCAGGGAGTGTGTGGACCCCTGGGAAGGTGGCGTCAGAGCCAGTCGGCTGTTATCCATGCAGCCAGAGGGTGAGAGAGAGCACCAGGATGCCAGGCACTGCACTGGTGAGACAGTGGTTCTTACACGAAAACCCCAGCACATCTGTGTCATTCCCAGAAAACCCCCAAGCAGTGCCAAAGATCCCAACCCAAGAGACGGCCACCTACACATAGAGAGAACAGCTGGCTTCAACTAATAAAGCCAGGCATTGCCTGGGTTAGGTTTTCCCTGCAGAGGTGCACACCAAATCTTCAAACCCAAAGTGCTGGTGTGCTTGTCCGTGTAAGCTGGAAGAGAGAGGGCCGCTGGCCTGGCTCGGGACTCCTGGGGAAGAAGCAGGGTGGGCTGGGGCTGGTGACCACAGGAGCCAAGAGAGCGGGTCTCATTCTGCTCAGAAACCCAGTGCCTTTGGGCTCCGTGACATGTGAGCAATCGTGCATAACAAACCACGAGCAGCCTGAGGTATTCGCTTGGGTGATTTTGCACACAAACTGGCACCCTGGCTGAGCGGGCAAGGGAGTAATTCAGGAGGGCCCAGGTTCTTTCCCAGCCCTTTGAGATCACACCCAGAGCTGAGCCTGGGCAAGGCTGGGCCTGCCAAGTCTGGTGCAGGAAACTCCACTAATTTGTACCGTTTCGTAATCATTCTGAGTAATTCTGTAAAAGGAGATCTCATCCAGGGGGCCGCAACCTATTCATGAGGCAACCTTGTACAGTTTCGAGGCAGTCTGGTTTGCACCTTCTACCTGGTGGTCTGCAGGTGGAATAGCAGTAAGCACACTGACCTGCCTTCTCGATTCCCTGTTGGCTAGATCACCCTGGGTGAATGGTCAAATCTGGGTGCTCTCATCCTTAAACCCCCAAAGCTAAGACTGGTGCACTTAAGGGAGAGTTGTCAGAGGATTAAAAAGGACAAGGAGATTAAAACGCTGCAACAGACACCTAAGTGTTCCCTAATTCTCTTTCTATTTAAATTATTTCTTTATATTATTGTCAATTGTTATTAAGCAGAAAGTCGATGCTAAAAGACAAAATGAATTCATACACCTCTCAGCCTGGAAAGAGACCATTTCATCGCCAGCAGCAGAGACGTGGCATTGCAAAGCACCCGTGTCTGTAAAGTCTAGTCTCCCTCTGCCTGTCTTTCCAGAAGTCTCTAATCTAGAGATTTGCCCGCTAGGTGCTAATTTTTTTCTCCCCTAAAGAGGAGAAACGTTGTTTATGCATCCCTGCGTGTACCAGAGGCTGGAGGGAGGAAGGAAAAGGGAGGGCCCCCAAATCTTGTTTTCTTTCTTTTAGGGTTAGATAAAAGGAGAAAAATTCTCCTGAAGGTCAAGTAAAAATAAAACAAGAAAGTGCTTATAGAACAAGTTCTGATACAGCGCTCTTCAAATTCCGAGTCTCACCCGGGAATGTTATCAGTGGTTCGAAGAGGGATGTGTTGCTGATAGGACGAAGACTTGAAACCTAGGGTGTGGGAAAAGTCAAGTCCTTGGCTCCCAGCTATGGAATTTCTATTCCCCAAGTGCATCAACTTGGCCTTGAGGTGTGGTGGGCTTTTACAATCCCAGAATCACAGATCCACCTCCAGGACCTAAAACACCGCATGACCCAGACAGTGCTCTCTCCCATCTGCTTCTGCTGGGCTGCCGGAGCCTCTCAGTCTGCTGGGCATATCCCATGCTGGGGTTTTTCTAAAGTAGTCTGGAAAATAACGGGCTTCTTCCACACTGTCAAATGACCTTTGCCCCCAGGAACTGTCGCCATGAAAACACAAAAGTAATGGAGGCTCCTCTCCTTCACTTGTAGAGGGACACCTGGGGGTGTTGGAGCATCTCGGAAGAATCTTGCCTTTTTTTGTTTTGTTTTTTAAAGAGTTTTGTGTGTTACACTTCCCAAGGGCATTTGCATTTATATTTTTGAAATTTTATTATAATTGCAAGCATAATACATGAATACATTCCCAGTGAGAAAAATAAATTATTGTGGTTAAAAGTAATCTCTCTTGGCCATCCTCCATATACCCTTTCACCTACTCAGGTGTAAGCACCATTACTGGTTTGTGTGTGTCCTTCTTAGACAGTATCCTTCTGTGCTTTTGCCACCCAATGGCATCGTCCTGATATATTTATTTCACTCAACAAAATGTTGTGAGATTTATCCACATTGATGCATGAAGACCTCATCCATTTGTTTTAAGTGGGAATGGTTTTCTACCATGGGGATACGCCACAATCCATGTGTCCATTCTATTTTGGTAGACACTTAGGTAGTTTCTTCTTTTCTTTATTTTTTCTTTTATTTTATTTTAAAGGCTGATCAAGTGAAGCAGTGGGAGTGGAGAAGGAACAAAGGAATCCATAACTCATTGTGATCAATGAGTTGTAAACACTACTGCACTCGGACCAACCAACACTTAGGTAGTTCCCAATGCTTTGCCATCACAGGCAGTGCTGCGATGAACACCCGGGTGTGCTCCCTTGCGTGCTGTGTGAAGCATCATCAGAGATAATGCTGGGTCTATGCATGGCACAAGGTATGAGGGGTGCCATGTGGCCACCCGGGGGCTGTGCCCTTCTGGACTGCCCTGCCCCACCATCTTCGAAAGTGTCCACTGTCGGCCGGGCGTGGTGGCTCACGCCTGTAATCCTAGCACTCTGGGAGGCCAAGGTGGGTGGATCATTCCAGCTCAGGAGTTTGAGACCAGCCTGTGCAAGAGTAAGACCCCATCTCTACTAAAAAAATAGCAAGAAATTCGCTGGACAACTAAAAATATATATAGAAAAAATTAGCTGGTCATGATGGCGCATGCCTGCAGTCCCAGCTACTCAAGAGGCTAAGGCAGGAGTATTGCTTGAGCCCAGGAGTTTGAGGTTGCTGTGAGCTAGGCTGATGCCACGGCACTCTAGCCGGGGCAACAGAGTGAGACTCTGTCTCAAAAAAAAAAAAAGTGTCCATTGTCACTTGTCCGTGTTTGGTATTATTAAAATTTTAAGCTTTGGCTAATCTGACAAGTAGAAATGATTTGTTTTGCTTTAATTTGCTTTGCCTTGACTATGTTTTTATTGTCTATTTCTATTCCTTCTTCCAATCTTGTTCATTTTGGGGTTTCTTGATTTTTTTCTTATAAAGTTGTACATGTTGTAGATATGCATCCACTGTCTCATATGTTTCAACTATTTCCTCTCATACTATTTTTCTACTTTTTAAACTTTCTTAAGCCTCTAATGATGATAAAATAAAATTGAGTGAAATTTTTATTATGTCTCTTGCTTATTGACCCTTGTGTCGGACATTCCTTATCTTGAAGTAGTAAACAGTCTTTTCTATTTTTTGCTAAGACTTTACTGTATCTATAGTTTTGTCTGTTTGCCTACGATGTGTTTATGTATTTGCAGGCCTTTCATTCATCTGAAATTTAATTTTGTGTGTGGAAGTGAAGGACCACTGTAATATATAACCAATATGTGGCTCTCCAAGCCCCAGCCCTGCAGGACTCTGAGCTGGCTATATCTGCCCGAGGGACCTTTTGCAGGCCAAGGAATGTGCCCAGGGGGTTGTCTTTTTCAAATTCACCCAAAGACTGAGGATGGCCCTAAGAAATAGAACTCTGCCCTCAATTTTTTATTCCAAATGCACAGCAGATGGGCTTGACAGCATTTATCCAATGGTCCATCTTAGTTCTGTGGATTCAAAACGCCACCTTATTTAGAATCAGGACCTTCTATTTACCAAAAAGCAACATTTACTATCTTTTTATCCCGTTTTCTCCTTTAGAATTAACAACCATAACAACATACCTGGAATAACATTTGTGCATAAAACAAGGTAATAAGCCACCCACCCTGTCCTCCTCTCTGAGATAAGTGAAATGAGTGTTTTGTTGTGACTTTCCTTTTTAGCTCAAAGTAGCAAACGGTAGTATCTAAAAGAAATAAAGACAAATGAATAGTTTGATATTTAAAACAGAATTTTGTCTAAACACCTAGGTTGGAATTCCTTCATCTCTGCTGCTCCAAGCAGTGTGTCCTTGAGTAAAGAATTTGATCCCTTCGAATCCCTCATTCGTAAATGGAGGGTGGGATAAGGCCGGGTTCCCAGGGTTGTCTGAGAGGTCACTGCGGTGTCAGGGGCCAAGCCCTCAGCAGGCTTTAGTATCTGATAGTGAGGGGAGCGCTCAGCATTTTACACCCCCACAGATGGCAGAAGAGAGGTCTAGCTTAAAAGAGTGCCGAGAGTGCAGGGTGGGTCCAGGTGGCAGAATGTGTTGGTTCATTGTATCTGCTGGGGACATGGGTTTTTATGCAATGGCAAGGAGGAAGACCTCCACCTCCTGTGGTCCCCACAGGCAATTTAATTCCACAAGGACACGGGATCTGAGAAGCATGGACGTACTTATAGTGGACAGAATATCTGAAATCAGGGAAGCCCCAGAAAATTGAGGACCTGGTGCCCCTAGTGTGTGTGGGTACCTCCTGGGGGACCTCAAGGCGTTGATGGACCAGGTTTCCATAGCATGGAGTCTCTTGGACCTTCCTCAGATCTGAAAATCCCTGGAAACATTGGGCTGTGCAGCAGCCTTGCTAAAGACCAGTGCTGTCACCAAAGGGGTCTCTCCCTCCTCTGAAGGGTGGTCAGGAGGAGATAATCGAGTCCCACAAAGCCAGCTGCACATCCCTTGACAGAGGAGACCTTCAGGCTGCGGGAGCTGGCTTTGTCTGAGGCACAGTGACCAAGGAGGACCCCCAGGGTCAGTCCTTGACCTACGACTGCTGGGTGCTGGGGTATAAATACTCTCCAGCTTCCCATCCCTTATAGGGACCACTCTGAGGTGAGACCTGCTCCATCCTCAAGCTCCCTTTAAGATGGACCTAAAGTTAGCCCTGAGGGGACTTTGCTTGATACTGGACCCTTGTCTGATCTCTTTCCCACCCGCCTCCACCCACCCACTGCCACCCCGGCTCCCAGACCCGCTCCTCTGTGGGTTTCTCTTGGGAGCACTTCCTGAGGGTCACTTTCCTGCAAATCTTCAGCTCTGGGCCTGTTTTCAGGGAACCTGACCTAAGAAACACCTCCACCATTCCGTGTGGCCCCTTTTTCACCATTTGGGGCTGATGGGTCTGCCTGTGGGTCCTTCCTGGAGCCGGAGGCTCTCCCTGACGGCCCCACCTGGATGTGGCTTCCGCGGGGCAGGAATGCTGTCTTTTCTTCACTGCCGTGTCCTCCGAGCTCAGAGCCATCCCTGGCGCACATTCGTTATCAAGATCTCCTCCCTCTTCGTCTTCCTTTTGGTGACTTCTCTGTTCATTTGCCTTCCAGACAGGGGGTAAGTCAGGACACAGAGGAGGTGGAGCTCTGATCGGTCCATTATAATAATCTCAGCTGGACAGGATAGAGAAGTAGCTGAAATTGTGGTATTCACTAAAAAGAGACTGCTCGAGATTTTTTAATTATGCACCACCAAAAAAAAAAAAAAAAAAAGCCACCACTGTGGTTGTACATCCAGGATGCAGTGGTTCTCTTCTGGTCCTTGGTGAAGTTCTCATTGAGTGTAAACCCTTACTCTAAAACACAGTCCTCCTAATAATTAAGTTGTAAACTCCTCCTACTGACATATAAAAGAGACCAAAGTGGGCTCCACCTTGCCAGACAGTGCTCACCAAACCCGGCGGAGGCCGTAGAGGGCTGGGAGGAGGGAGGAAAGTGTTTGGACGGGCGCAGCTGATTCAGCGGGACTCCCAGAATCCTGGCCCAGAGTTATTTTGTTTTTCTGAACTATGTTTAAAATTACTCTGCAGAGCAAACACTCCCATGCAACCTTCAATTTGGTACATTTTTAGTAAAAAAAGAAAAATAATTTTAAAAAAGTATTAATACATATGGTATCTGTAGGTCAATATACGAAATATGGAAACAGCTTGTATGATTATATCTTGAAACAGTCATTCTGCTGAGGACTTGACTTACTACGTCAGTTGTCTGAGGCCGGTATCGTGTTCGATTATCCCATGACCTCGGAAGCCACAGACAGCACCGTATTCCATTGGGAAGTAGCTGGGGTAGGTTCACCACCAACAACCTTGTCCACTCACACATCAGTTCAACCACAAATGGTATTCCTACAATTAAGAAAACTATGCAAAACTTGAAATAAAGCAAAAAAAAAAAATTCCCTTTCAAAGTCATAGTTGGGCACTGTTTAGCAAGTCTACCTAAGGGTCACCTAAGATGTCATTTTGTCTGACTTTTATTTTGATTAAGGCTCAGACTCTATAAAATCAGATACTAACTTGTGAAAGATTGTTAAGTTGCAAATGATGTTTGTCTGGTACAACTCCAGAGGTTTTGGTTTTATTGCCCTATATGTCTTTAGGGCAATGTATTAGGTTGAACCATATAAAATTGCATTGATTGAAGGTCAAAAAATTGTTTTAAAGTGATGCATATCCCAAATACACTGATTTGATTTTTACAAATTATATGAATATATCAAATTATCACATGTACTCCCCAAACCAGGTATATCTATTACACATCAATTTAAAATATTGTTGAATGTTGGCAATATTAAGCTTATATCTAACCTTGCAAATTAGATATATAAAGCTGGCTCACAGTAGATGTTAAAAGTGTTATTCTTTTGCCCACTGACTTTACTTGCTAGTCGTTGCCATCTGGAATCAGCTTTAATATCCTGTTGGTTTTCTCATTAACAAGTTAAATGAATCTTTGACACATACTCACTATGTATTTGTATGAGAGTCATGTTTTTTCTCCTTTTGAAAATTATCCCTGAAGTTTGCAGCATTTATCCTAAGAAACTTGCCAACTGTGGGACCTTGGCCTTTGTGGGGGTTGGAGTTGCTTCACCCCTCTGGGTTTCAATTTCCTCAAACATTAAATAGATCCTTAGGTTTCTAATGCCTCTTTTGGCACGAACTCGGTTCTTCCCAGCTGTCGTGCTCTGTCTTTCCGGAATGCAGTGGCGTGGATGCAGTACCCACATTCACTTCCCTTTTACCATCTCCGGCTTCCTACTGAGCAGCTGTCTTCACTGGGCTTTCTACAAGCACTGGAGGAAAAAGAATGACTCACCCTTTCTGGAAGGCCATCAGAATGTATACATCAACATTTAAGTGTAAAGACTAGTGGATTCAGCATTTCTACTTCCAGGAATTGACCCAAAGAAATAATCAGGTATATGTAAAAGAATGTTCTTGGCAGTAGCATTTATAATAGTGAACAGTGGAAAAAGGACTAAATGTCTAACTGTGGACTAGGTAAATAAAGTACAATACACCAAAATAATGGAAATCTATTCAGCCATTAAAATGGTGATTCTGGTATATATTTCTTCAGGTGTATGATATATAGTAATATATTGCATGTCAATATATCAATATAGTAATATGTTCTTAAGTAGGAAAAAAGTTGTGCAACAGTGTGTGTGCCACGAGCTCACTTATGTAATACATGTGGATGCACTTACGTGTAGATTTACATAATATAGTACAATTACATATAGAACAAAAATTTGGATGCATAATGTCAAGACGCTCACTGGGCTCATTTCCTAGTGGAGCAATTAGAGATGGTACAATATAGGTAATAGTTTCTTTCTTCTATATGCCTTTTTAAAATTGCTCTTTGACAAGCATTTTGTTTTCATAGAAAAACATAGCTGCTTTCATTTTGGGAAAAATACAAGCAAAAGAATAATTCGATGGGTGGAATTAACAGAGAGCCTGGAGGTAATAGCATAGCAATTGGGCAAATTTCCTTCAGAGTTCCTGGGCTCAGCAAGCCAGTACTCTGTGGACAGGTGCTTAAACTTGCCAGCAATGGATCGCTTGGTTGTTGCAGGCTTTGGTAAAACAAAGGACATGAGATGTCCTGTTGATCATCATTACTGATCTATTGAATTCCTTGTTCTGTGGCCCTCTCCCTCCCTGAAGCCAGGGCCATGCCTTTCCAAGTTGTTTCTCATCTTCCCAGCCCACCTTTTTTTTTTTTTTTTTTTTACATATGCTCAATTACACACCAGGGTTTGATTTTAATATGGAATTGAAGAAATCCTTTGTTCAAAAAAATTAGATATGTGTCAGCTATGAGTTAAAAAAAAATAAACTGAGCAAACTCTGAGCTAGATTTTTCCTGGTACCCCATTGGCTTCTACGCAATCTACTCCAAACATCTACTAATTTCAAATACCGTAAAAGAGCGGGGTCTCACGTAAGTAATATCTCTCCGAGTGTTTCTCACTTAATACGGGCAGCACAGGCTGTAATCGGCATGATTTCAATAAAAAGGTTACTGCTCCAATAACATGGGAACATCCGTTGAAAGCAGGTCAAACAGTGGGTTAAAAGAGGTCACTGTGCACTCCTGAGAATCTCTGCTAGTCCGGTGTGTGTGTCCAGTGTGTGTCTCTAGGGAGAGAACCACCTGTGCAGGGCTCCCCAGACCTGCTGCCCTTAGGGCCGTCTGTGGATGGCCATGTCCAGGGAGCAGTGTTCTGCAATAGCTGTTAAAGAAATGCTAACTTAAAGTGATGTCCTTGGGGACAGTAACTGCTATATTTGGAATTTCAGTTTTAATTAAAAAACAGAAAACCAGAAAAACATGAAGTAAGAAAGAGTTCAAAGAAAAAGGAATTGGAGAGGAGACATGAATCTATAACTTACAACATCAGAGCAGAAATTTTGAAATAGAATATTAAAAACATGTTTCTGTAAGTTGACAATGAAAATGTCCTCTGAGCACATACATTTGGTTTAGGGAAGGAAGAAGGCAGAGGGACTATGAAAAGGGAATTTGGATTGTAAGCAAATGGGAAGCTCAGTCATCTTTCAGTCTTGTGAAGATGATTAGTGACTCTGTGGGGATGAGTCACTAAGATTTGAAACTTGACTGAAAGGCAAAGGTTTGTTCCTCCTCCGGAACCTGCGCTCTGATGCAGAGGTCTGCTGAGGCTCCCTTGGCTTATCATTTCAGATAGGACACATGTAGCAGGTGCTGTGAGTGCCCTGCCCATGTCCCTCAGAAGGCACCGTTCCCTTGTGCTGTGATGGCTTTCTACTGCAAGCACCTGGAAGTCTGTGCCCAAGGGTTGAGGACGCTCTGTGGCCGGGAGTGCTGGGGGCAGCCATTGACCCAGGAGGAGTGGGAATTGGTGCATCGCTACCCAGCTGTCTTGCCCTTAGGAGGAACAACTCAGACACACCCCACCCCCAGTCTCCCAGAGGTCCCCAGCAGGATCGAGCCTTGTATGGGCTGCCTTCCGTTGCTGTCTCACTCCATTACTCCCTTACCTGGGCTTCCTGCGATCACTTTGCCAATGAACTGCTCACATTCCTATTTTGTCTCTGAGTTGGCTACTTGGGGAACCCAACCAATGTTTTCTTTTCACTGTAAGTTCAGAGCAAGAACTCCAGGCTATCTGCTCCATTTCAGGCAGCCAGACACCTTCACCCACCCCACCCCCAGGTCTTTCCTTTCAGCTGTGCTGCTCCCATCCCCAGTGTCCCTAGCGAATGGGTATATAGGAGTCCCTTGTACCGTTTTCCCAACTCTGTTCTCATTTAGGTTGGGGTGACCAGAATTGGGCACAGGTTCCCAGCGCTACCTTGGTCTTGCCTCTCCCCTAAAAACAAAATAATCCTCTTTCATGAAGAATAAAACTAACGGTATCTCCACATAAGCTCAAAAAAAATTTTTTAAAAAGAATAAAAGTAACAGGATAATATTCACCGGACTAGTGTTTCTCAAACTGGAATGTGCACAGACATCACCTGGGGATCTTGTGAAAATGCAGGTTCTGATTCATAGTCTGGGGTAGGGCCTGAGACTCTGCCTTTTTAGCAGACTCTACAGCTGATTGGCAGAGCACACTGTGAACAAGGTTCTAGTGCCATGTGAGAGCCCCAACCACAAGACTAATTCTTTCCTGGGTTGGTATATCCAGCGTCCTATCCAACTGGCCATGCAGTGGGTGCTGAATATATATTGGTTAAATCTCTTTCCCTCTTTTTTTTTTTTTTTTGAGACAGAGTCTCACTCTGTTGCCCAGGCTAGAGTGCCATGGCGTCAGCCTAGCTCACAGCAACCTCAAACTCCTGGGCTCAAGCAGTCCTCCTGCCTCAGCCTCCCCAGTAGCTGGGACTACAGACATGCACCACCATGCCTGGCTAATTTTTTCTACATATTTTTAGTTGTCCAGCTAATTTCTTTCTATTTTTTTTAGTAGAGACGGGGTCTCACTCTTGCTCAGGCTGGCCTTGAACTCCTGAGCTCAAACGATCCTCCCGCCTCGGCCTCCCAGAGGGCTAGGATTACTAAGTCTAACTCTTGCAATTGTTTTATTGATACTTAAATTTACTACTTTAATTCAACCACCCAGGTGCAAACATGACAGCAGCAATTGTTTAATGCAAATTCTAAAAGAAAAGTCCTTCTGATGGTGGGAAAGTACATACTGGGAGAGAAGTACAAGAACACCAAGGATGACAGTGCACAGTGTGAGCGGATTGGCAAATCGGGTATATGAGTCACTGTCAACTCACATCTATTGAAGACCTGCTACCCTTAGGGCTATGACCTAAAAGGACACCAAAAGAAGTGTAAGATATTGTCCCTCTTCCACAAAAGGCTTATAATGTGACTAAGAAGATAAGACAAAGATAACAAAAACAAGCATCAAGTGCGTGGTTAAAGACAGTAGTAATCCCAATATTTTAACCCTGATAATTTTCTTGACCTAACTCACTTGACATCTCAGTAAAGACCATCCGATCATTGAATCAACGATATTGTCATTGAAGCCACTTGCCTCTCCCAGACAGCAAACACTGGTAGGTGCATTTTGCAAAAGAGATTCAGATTCAACTTCAGCCCTATCATGCACCCATCAACACCTGTGTTCATGTGCTTGTGGGTGGATGGGTCCCCTTAATCAGAGAAGGTTTAATATTCTTATTCAGGGCAAGAGAACTAAATAATGTTCTCTAAAAACAGAATCCAGGCTGGGCACAATGGCTCAAGCCTGTAATCCTACCACTCTGGAGGCCAAAGTGGGAGGATCGCTTGAGCCCAGGAGTTTGAGATCAGCCTGAGCAAGAGTGAGACCCCATCTCAACTAAAAATAGAAAAATTAGCCAGGCATGGCAGCACATGCCTGTAGTCCCAGCAACTCGGGAAGCTGAGGCAGGAGGATCACTTGAACCCAGGAATTTGAGTTTGCTGTGAGCTAGGCTGATGCCATGGAATTCTAGCCCAGGTGACAGAGTAAGACTGTTTCAAATAAAATAAAATGAAAAATAAAACCAGAATCCAACCCATGTTCAGAACAGCAGTATTTACAATAGCCAAAAGGTGGAAGCAACCTCTGTCCATCAGTGGATGAGTGGAGAAGCAAAATGTGGTATATCCATATGGTTCAGTCTTAAAAAGGAAAGAAATTTTGACATATGCTACTCCATGGATGAACTTTGAAGACATTACACTAAGTGAGATAAGCCAGTTACAGAAGGATGAACACTGTATGATTCCACTTATAGGAGATACTTAGAGGAGTCAAATTCATAGAAACAGAAAGCAGAAGGGTGATTACCAGGGACTGGGAAGAGGCAGGAATGGAGAGATGTTTAATGGGTATAGTTTCAGTTTTGCAAGATGAAAAGAGTTCTGGAGATGGGTGACGGTGATGGTTGCACAACAATGCGAATGTATTAATACTTAATGTCATAGAATTGTACATTCAAAAATGCTTAAAATCGTAAATTTTATGTTACATATGCTTTACCGTAATTAAAACAACAAAAAAACAGGTCCCGTAGAGTTAGAAGACTAGGTAGAAGAGTTTCTTTCTTTCTTTCTTTCTTTCTTTCTTTCTTTCTTTCTTTCTTTCTTTCTTTCTTTCTTTCTTTCTTTCTTTCTTTCTTTTTCTTTCTTTCTTTCTTTCTTTCTTTCTTTCTTTCTTTCTTTCTTTCTTTTCTTTTTTTAAAATATCTGCTATAGAGACCTTCTTTTGAGGAAATAATCTATAACAACCCATCTCTAGCTTCCAAACTTTTGGCTTCCCCAAGAAAGTGACAGTTGCCCGAAGCAATGGCCAAGAGGGCCCGAAATGTGAAGAGGAG
>CAUYSK010011557.1:0-43831 GCA_963575035.1 Avahi laniger | reverse complement strand
GACTACAGGCATGTGCCACCATGCCCGGCTAATTTTTTCTATATATTTTTAGTTGTCCAATTAATTTCTTTCTAATTTTAGTAGAGACGGGGTCTCACTCTTGCTCAGGCTGGTTTCGAACTCCTGAGCTCAAACAATCCGCCCGCCTTGGCCTCCCAGAGAGCTAGGATTACAGGTGTGAGCCGCCGCGCCCGGCCAAAAATTTTTAAATGGATCAATGAACAAATGACTATTGTAGTTTCTTAGTTTCCAGGCACTTTGCTAGATGCTGAGATTATCCCAGTGGAAGCACCTTAATCTTTAAACCCAGTTGCCCAATAGTCCAAGTCCCTTAGGCCTGGGAGTCTACTCAGTGATGCTACAATGTGGACTAAACTGTCCTTTGAGACAGTGCTTCTCAAACTTTAGTAGGCACAAAAATCGTCTGGATATCTTACTAAAATGCAAATTTTGATTTAGTGGGCTTAGGATGAGCTTGGGATTCTGCATTTCTTACAAAGTCCCAGGTGATTTTGATGCTGATGCTGCTGGCCCGTCAACCACACTTTGAGGAGGAAGGCTTTAAGCTAAAAAGGGATAGTGGATTTAGCCTGATGATCACTGTTTTCCTAGGGCTACTTACTCCTTTGTTGCAAGGAAAATTCCTTGCCTGAGGCCCAATGGTAGCTGCCTAATTTTCAAGCTCTACAAGAACTATAGGTGTTTTAATTAAAAAAGACCCCAAAACAATTAAGAGAGAGCATCTAGAGTGACTGTAAAACTCATGGATGTAAATTGTGGTGGTGGTGTTTTTCCTAGGGGGAAGGAATGATGTTCCTGTCTTTGCTTAATTAAAAAATGCAACAAGAGAGGTTTTGTAGGTGACAGACAGATGCCTGAAAGTGTTACAGAGAACTTGGGTGAAATAATTTTTGTTTGGTGAACAAGACTTAGACATAGTACATCTATTCACTTAGGCCACCTGTGTGGGATAATTTGGGAGGATAATTCCTTCCTCACCTTTTCTGACCTTGTTAGAATCCTAAAATTTCCACTGTCACTTAATTCTTTTGCCTTAATGCATTTAGATACCAGAAGTTTTCCCAGGACAATGTAAATGCCCCTGAATTAGGAAAACATTAACTACTTAACTGTCATTAACACCGTAGGGCAGGGGCTTTTAACTCTAGGCCTTCTTGTTTATGTTTATTTGAACTTGTTCATTTGAACTCCTAAAAATGTTATGAAAAATTTATGTATGTACACATACAAATGTTTTCTTTGTATTTTTTTCTAGGGAGGCAGTCCATAGGTTATATAGAATTCTCAGGTGGGTTTTATGATTTCCCAAAGGCAAAGAATGTGTTTAGATACAAACAGAACAGACATTAGGACAGGGGATTTTAAATGGCGGGGGAAAAATGTACAGCAATTTATTGCAGTTTGTTTTCATTTGCTTTATGTGTTTCTTTCCCTCCATTAGATTATATCTTCCTTGAGAAAAACTCATACTCATTTGTTTATCGCTGATGTCCAGCACAATGTCTAGCACAGAAAAAGTATTCAACACATTGTTTTGAAATAAGGAATGAAACCAGGCCAGGAAGGACAGGATGAGGAGGGAGCTCAAAAAGGAGGGGTCATTGAAGCACTGGGCTCTGAGTGGGTAGGTGGAGGTGAGATGAATGTGAATGGAAAAGACAAGGCTGGAGGGATGTCCAGAGAAAACTTTAGTGGGTTTGATGATTTTTGTAGGGCTCAACTGCATATACATGTTTTCTTTTTTGGAATCATTCTTGATGGAAGATAAAATCCAAGTCTAACATTTCAGCTTTTTCCTCCTTGTTTCCTAGTTAAGATGTGCTGTTCAATCAATAAAAATGAATAATTTAAATTCAATATCCCTCTGTCACTATCAATAATACTTTTGTGAGTGATGTAGTACTATGGTAATTCAATTTGTTAGTCGCTGCTACACTTTCACGTGACAGTCTGCTGAAGTTGTAAACTTAATTTACTCCAGGCACTTGACACAAGTAACATTGATGGGTTTTATCTTTAAAAGTATTGATTTCCCCCCTGAAAATATCTCCTCTGTATTTATGTTTATTGAATAAACAGGCACCTGTCTGGTTAAGGAAAACTTTTTTAAGCTAAGGAAGCTTCCCCCTTGGTTTTAAGCAGGTCTTTGTTGAACAACTTAAAACCCAGAACCTTAGGGCTGGAAGAAACCTGGGATTTTATGTTGTCCTGTCTGTTTGCCCACTTCCAGGGGCAGCTTTTTATCATCTAGGGCAGCAGAGTCCACTGTTGGACAGCTCTCATGGTTAGAAAGTTCTCCACAGTGGGGACAAAAGCTACTATTCTGCAACTTTGACCCATTATTGGCTTTCCTGAGTGACATATTGTAAATCTATCCACCAACTGCTTGTCAGGCAGGCTTTTCATATATTTCAAGGCTGTTTGTGTGTATATGCAAGATTTTTCCTGTCCAAGTTAAACATTCCTAGTACTTTCAACTCCTTTTCATTTGACAGGGTTTCTGGATCACCTCACAGTTGTGGTCATTCTCCTCTGGCTGTACCACAGTAGTTGATATCTCTTTTAAAATGTGGCATCCAAGAATAAACACGGTATCCCTGATGAGATCTAAAGGGATTGAACTTCACATAGAATTCTTTTTAAAATGATGCTATCAAACCATTGTTCAACTCCCTAAAAGTAAAATTAATGAACTGTATATTTTACATGTCTCTCTTTGTTGTTTGTCTCCCTTTATTGACTTAAGTTAAATTTATTCACTTGGCTCATTTTTCCACAATGAGTAACTTACATGCAAATAAAATGAGCAACTTAAAAGAAACAAATAAAAGATATGGATCCACTAACAATTATGTTATAAATAAGTGAAGATTCCCCTTGATATAAGCTCTCATTACACCCTGTTCCTTTCTTTCATAGGAAGGACTTATTATGACTGTAATTAATTATATCTTTAAGTATCTGAGCATACTGAAGTTTATAGACTAATCGGGGAGAACTGGAAATTTTAATCAGCTTTATTTTCCTTGTACCATTCTTTAAAATGTTTTTTATTTTCGAAAATTTCAAACATTTACCAAAGTAGAAACCATGAACTCCCATGAACTCATCACCCAAGTTCAAGAAGTATCAGTTCACAGCCAATTTTGTTTCATTTATGTAACCGCACTCCTCTATCCAGGATTATTTTGAAGCAAGTCCAAGGCATCATTTCATCTCAAATATTTCAGTATATATTTCTAAAAAATGTAAGCTCTTTATAAAATCGTATTCTCAGTACAATTATCACATCTAAAAATTTAACAATCACCATCCAATAATGTAGCCAATGGACAAATTTCCTTGATTTTCTCATAAATTTTCTTTTAATAGTTTGTTTAAATAAAGATATAAATAAGTTACACATACAGCAATTGGTTCATATTTCTCTTAAGTATCATTTAACCTTTAGGTTCTTCTTTCTTTCTCTCTTTCTCTCTTCCTTCTTCCCTCCCTCCCTCTCTTATCATTTATTTTGTAGACCTTCCCAGTATGAATTTTGCTGATTACATCCCAGTACAGTTTCTCTGCCCTCTATTTGCTATTAAGTGGTAGATTTAGACACTTGATCAAATTCAGGTTTGATCTTTTCACAGGAATACCTCATAGGTGGGGTTATGTACTCCCATCAGGAAACAAGTAATGTCTGTCTCTCTTTTGTGATGTCAGCAACCACTGATGTTCATTGGTTAGATCCACAGGGGTTGTGAAATGGTGGTATCCTAGTACTATCATGACTTCTTCATTTATTAGTTGGAATACTTTCATAAAGACAAATTTCCTCTCATTGATTGTTTGATTTCAGTGAGGTATACGTCATACAAGAAGGGTAAGATGAATTCTTCATTCTTCTTATGTATCAGTTTTCAAAATAATGAGTTGGTTCACTAGCATCCCCCAATAGTGACCAATGAGTTTTGTTTTACTATCATCACGAACTCATCTTTAATAAACCTTATGTGTTTCAATATTGCAAGTATTTTTATTGATAATTAAATTGTTCCAACTTGGTCGGTTGCAGCCTCTTCAAGTTGACTCTTGGGTCCTTTGACATGTCTCCATTTTGATAGCTTCCTTGCTGTCTGGTATGACAAGATGACCTAGTCTCAACTTGAACATTTCCTGTCCCAGCCTTGTAATTTCTCCTGGCTCCTTTTAGTGGGAAATGGTATTTAGAGATGACAATCTTGGTGCTAGGGTTGCTCATTGGTATTGGATTGGTCAGTGTTTCTAGGCTTTTTGAGTGGACAAAGCCAAAAGGTATTTTTAATGTAAAACACATCATGAGTTTATAGGATATTTCTAACTCGAATTCAGGACTATAGGGTTTTTACATGATGTCATTGATCCTATGTCTGTATATCCTTTTTTCTATGCCAAAAATCTTGCTTACACTAAAAAGTACTTATTTGCTTTATCACAGTGATACCAAACTGTCACTAATAAGGCTAATGAAAGCAATTTAAAATTTTAAAAATTAATTCTATCCTTAAGACGTATACCACTAGAAATGGAAAATCAAATTACTGCATTTCAAAGTCATTAGAAATTGTTCCTCTCTGGGTTATTATGGCACCAATTCTATAAGCAAGTACATTTCTTTTAATTTTATTTTGTCTTTTATAATTATGTAAAATATTAAAAGACCCAGACTCACAACTCTAAAAACTGAGGTATATTTAGAGAAATTTAACTTCTATTCCTGTCCCCACTGCTGTGTTTCTTGTCTTTCCCATAGATAACCATTTCAAAAGTAATTTTAAAAAATTAACAATATAGTCTAATATACATACATAAAAGATAACAAGTCATAGGCATATAGTGCAAGGTGAAAACAACAAAATATCCACCAACCACTTGTTAAAGAACTAGAACATCACCAAGACACCCAGACGTTCCCTTCATGTATTTCTCTCGATCACTATTCCCTCCTTCGTCCCCAAAGTAAATACTGTCTTGACTTCTAAAATTATTGATTAATTTGCCTTTCTATGTGACCTTCATATAAGTAAATTCATATGTATTTTTGGGGGTCTAGTTTCTTTCATTCAATATTATGCTTGTAAGATTCAACTATGGTGTTTCATGGAACAGTCCTTTGTTCATTTTCATTATTGTAGTGTCCACAATTTACCCATACTAATGTATGGATTTGCTTTAAGTTTTTGCCTATTAAAACTCATGTTTCTATGAACATTCTTATAAATGTATTTTATTTCTGTTGGGTATACACCTAGGAATGGAATAGCTGAGTGATAAGAATAGGTTTATGTTTAAATTTAGAACATACTGTCAGTTTTCTAAATAAATTATACCAATTTAGATTCACACCAGTAGGTATGAGAGTTCTCTTGCTTCACATCCCATTCAGGAACAAAATATATCTCTCAAATTATTTAGGAATTCTTTTGTGTGCTTTGGTAAAATTTCAAAGTTTCTGCATATGGATCTTGCATAATTATAGTTATCCCTCTGTATTTAAAATGTGTGCGTGAGTTCTATCTTTTTCCATAACATTTTCCCATTTTTTCCATTACATATTCTTATTTGAAATAAGAATCTTTTGAATTTTGAATATTTGATTTGTATCTGACAACCGCAATGAAGTTCCTAGTCATTTTGATCCTTGTGTTTTCTAGTTACATGTGTTCATAATCTGCAAATAATGGTAATTTAAGTTTCATTTTAAACATTAGAACCTTATCTTTTTCCTTGTCCTTAGTGTTAGCTAGGACTTCCAGAACAATTTGAACAATAAGGGCGTTAATGGGCATCCTTACCTTTGATGGGAATTCATTCAGTGTTTTAACATTTAGCATTATGTTTACTGTTGGTTTTGATAAATAATCTTCAAGTTAAGGAAGTACCCTTCTATTTCTAGATTGCATAGAGGGTTTTTTGGTCATCAATTGATGCAAGCTTGTTTTTTTATGCTTGAATTGTTTTTATTATTCTTTTATATTTTTTCTGTTGGCAATCATTTTTTTTTTTATTCCAGGGTATTGTGAGGGTATAAACATTACGGTTACACTTTATGTCTTTGCCTCACCCAAGTGTGGGTTAAAGGCATGCCCTTCCCCCCTACAGTGCTTCCTGTGTCCTTTAGTTGTGGATTTACCTCCCCCTCCAAATCCCCCTAATCCCTGGAAAGTATTTCTGCCATGTGATCATCCTAGTGTTGATCAGTTAGTACCAATTTGATAGCGAGTACAAGTGGAGTCCATTCTTCCCCTCTTGTGGTGCCTCACTTTGGATAATCGGCTTAAGTTTAATCCAGGAAAATGTAAGAGGTTCTAGATCACTGTTGTTTCTTATGATTAATATTCCATTGTAAACATATACCAAATTTTACTAATCCACAAATGGATTAACGGGCACTTGGGTTGTTTCCACATTCTTGCAATAGTGAATTGTGCTTCCGTAAACATTTGGGTGCAGATGTCTTTATCATAGAATGTTTTCTGCTCTTTTGGGTAGATGCCTAATAGTGCTATTGTTGGATTGAATGGTATTTCTATTTTTAGCTCTCTGAGGTATCTCCAAATTCTTTTCCACAGAGGTTGCACTAATTTGCAGTCTTGGTGGCCCCTTAAGTTGAAAGCACAGAGCTTCTGGTGATTTTTACTAACAGGCTAAATAACAATAATAACAACAACAGCAACAATAAAACATTTACCAGATCAACAACTGCATACGAGGTACCAAGAGATGTATTGATTTGTTCCAGCAAAGAAACTACATCTGTAATAGCAGCTGTAATTTGAGTTACCACCTTCTTGAAATTATGATTATACACTGTCATTTTCCAGAATCCGTCTGGTCTTATGCTCAGGATTAAGAGGTTATTTGAACAGGGATGTGTTAGGCATCGCCATATTCCATCATTCAAGTCCTTAATGATGTCATTAATCTCTATGGTCCTTCCAGGAATGTGGTATTGCTTTTGGTTTAATATTCTGGCAGGCAGAGGAAGTTCTAGGGCTTTCCACCTGGCCTTTCTTACCATAATAGCTCAGAAAACTAATATGGAGATTCTGCCAGTGGTTGAGTATGTATGTTCCAGCTACACTTTCTGGAATTTTGAAAATAAACATGAGATAGTTTTGAAGACCCATCAGCCTATGTGAGACAGCTTTGCGTCAAAATTGCATTGATCACCTGATTCCCATTACCCCTATTCTGATTGGTGAACCACAGTGGCTTTGGGTCTCAGGGATTAGTGTCAGTTGAGAGTCAGTGTGCAATCATTTCCCCCTAAACCTGGTTATTTCCGTTTCCTCAATGTACAGTCATGATAATAAATGGCTATAGTTATCTTGCAGAAGAACTATAATATAAATTATTGGCAATATATCAAGCTGAATACTGGCTTCTACTAGAGGCACATAATATCTCCAGGGTACCTTTATCTCTGATATCTTTGTGCTTATATTGATATTTCTATATCCTCCATCCAAACCAAACTTCTTTTTTAAGGTGTGAGATAGTGGTGAAATGCAATTATGTGGTTCTGAACTCTTCAACTTACATTATTTCTTCTCATAATCCTCTAAACTGGTTGATACTGGCTTTCGACTTACTTTTCCTCATATCCATTGTAGGTGGTATAGAGGAGGAAAATCTTTTTCTTGTATGTTCGGTGACTGGGGTCCTGCAATTAAGCTGACAAGAGACAGACTAACAAATTATATGCATATGGAGGCTTTTGTAGAAAAGAAGGAAGTGAAGACTCAAAGAAGCGGTTAGACCCAGGGTCTTCTTTGTCATTTTAAGAAAGAGCAACAAGTTGTGGAGAAGAAACTAGACAAAGGAAAGGGAGAAGTTTGGGCTTCTAGAGGCTGTAAATTGTGGGAAGGTAAATACATGGGTAGAAAGAATGAAAGATAAGGATTATTTAGAAAGATTTGTTAAGCATACTCAAGATGGTGCCTTCTTCAATGAAAAGAGTCCTCCTCTCCCTGTTATGGGAGAGGGAGGCACCTTTACAAATGAAAATTTTTGGTACCTTTACAAAGGGAAATTTGTCCTTTGCTTTTAGACTGAAAGGGGGAAGGCCGAGAGCTTTTCCTGCATCTGCTATTTCTCAGTTAACTTCAGCTCATAATAATCCTTATGCCAAAGTGGTATATTTTGGGGTGGCATCCTCTGATACCCTTCGGTGGCATCTATCTTTCTCTCCCTAATTCATCAAGGTTGATAGGAAACAAAGCAGACAAACTTATTAGGAAAGATACAAAAATATTATCTCTATTACAAATTTATTAAAGCATTTATTATGCTTATTTTGATTTTAACTAGACTGTGTACTCCATAAATTTTAACTAGACTATGTACTCCTTAACAGCAAGGACTGATTGTTTCATCCTGGTACCCTTATACCTATTACAATTTTGGCACACAATAGACACTAATTAAATTTTGTTGAACGCAGAGCATGAATGCATGAATGCAAACGTAAGCTAGTGTTATTATCCGTAAAAAGTCTGAGTTCTGATTGTAAAATTATGCTGATTCTCCTGGATTGGTAGTGACTATAGGTCACTGAGCTTCAAAGGTTTTCCTAGGGAATTAACCATATCAAGAATCCTTCAGTATAGGTTAGGAAAGAAAGTCTTGGTACACTGAAACCAGTTATGTGAAGAAAGACTTACCAGAGCTATTAAAACAGAGGGAGCTTGACACCCCCAGATTTTGGAGAACAGAATTCACAGTCCATACTAATAGTTTTAATGATTCTGTGTTTGAAGTCTGAAGTTCCGGGAATGATTCACCTTAAGTGTATTTAAATGTATTAACCCCTTTGCTTCTGGCAATTTATTTTTGGAAACATCTTCATTATGATTCAGTTGGGGAGTCTGGCAAGCAGGTATATAGCCAGGTCAGAGTTGCAGAATCAAAGGGAAATGTAAGAAAGAACTGACTTCCTCTTCTGTGCATACTTCCCATTCATCCTGCATACCTTCTTCTTCTGTGGCAGATCAATCCCTGCTGAGGAAGGGAAGTCCAAAGTTGCTCTTCTCAGGAAAGAGGAAAGGGCGTGGGAGGAGTATGGTAGGGAACATGGCAGGCCAGGCCTGGCTTGCCTTTGCATAGCTACAAAATGCCTACCAATTGGGAATATACCATGTCCTTTCTTCATTTTAATGTCATCCAAGGCAGAGAAAGGACGTCGTAACAGGAATGAGATCTAAGTTTTTCCCTTTTTGTTCTGTACCAGTTTTTCCTTTGTTATGCCTTAACTCAGACTTTTTACCCTTCCTCTGTTTCAGAGGGTGTTCAGTGCTTAAGTTTCCATGACAGCGGGGAACAAGAGTGTCTTATTCACCATTTATCTCCACAGCCTTGTTAATACAAATAAAATTGTAATGTATTTATTCAGTTTAAAATTTTAAATGCAATATATATGCACAGGCATTTTTTAAAAAGCAAGCCACACAGAAGAGTGTAAAGTGCAAGATATTTTACCTACACTTCCTTAACTCCCTCTTCATTCTCATGCCCCCCCCGCCACCGAAAACCACCCTAAACAATTCCTATTTTTAGTTGTTCTAGTCAGTGTCTTCATATTTATCGATTTATCGGTTTTACAAAGTATCTTTGACTCTGCATTATAAAAGATGAGGAATTTGCTTCGCTTACACCATCTCCCTACTATTCCTTTCAAATCCTGATTTTTATAGTTATGTTACTATTTTTGGACAATAAATGCTGGCGGAATGGGTAAGTACATATTCCAGTTTCCTCCCTCATTTCTTTACCCAAACAATGGTACCCTGGTTTCTAAACCACTGGAAAGACAGGCTTTCCTCTGCCAAACAATGAAAGCCCTTCGTATGCTGAGCCATTGGTTTTTTGTTAGTAAATCCCCCAACACGCTCAGTGATCTTCCGATTAATTAAAATATTATCCTCCTCCAAAACATCTGAGTTTTAACAGGTCTCATAGCCCTTAGCTGAAGGAAGAAGTCCTGATGCTGGAACTTGAAACCGTTGAGGCTTGCTCTTTAAATCCTCCAGGATGTCCCATAGCTTCTTAGTGAGCTGCAGATTTGGGCTGGGCAAGACTGAGAAAGTGGAACTTATGCTTAGTGACTATGGATCATCTGCTGTTTTTATTATGTCTGTCTTCTGAGGCTTTCTCTTTGGCTGTTGTCAGATGTATCAAAACAAAACATCTCCAGGAAAAAATATCAAAGGACCTAAAATTAATGTGTTATTTCAATTTTCTTCTAAGCCAGCAAAAGAACGTCCCTCTCTGACTAACGTCTGATAATACAAACCTCCCAGGCCAGCCCCTTTAACGTGCTGATTTAGGGCTCATGCCCGTTTTCCTCTCTCCTCTTTTCATCTTTGTCTCTCTGATGCAATCAGCATGCTGGCCTTAGGCTCACCTCGGTTTTGTTTTATTTTTTAAGGAAAAAGAAAAAACCTCTTGGTTTTTTCAAGTGGATTTAAGATTAAACTTTTCTCCCCTCTTGCAGCAGATCCCCTAAACCTTAGAGTTTGAAAGTTTTGATTTAAATCTCGCCGTAGAGGGAGTCACAGAAAAGCAAATTCTCATCAATTATCTACTCTGGTAGCACTGCTTGGTTCTCAGCCATGGTGTCCTAAGAAAAGCCTTCAACTCAGAATGGAAAGACCTTGCCTGAGTTCTAGACGTGCTATTTACTTGCTGTGTGACTATGAGTAAGTCATCTGAGCTCTCTGTGCCAAGTTATCAACTGAAAAACGAAGATAGTAACATAGTAGGTAACTTACAGGGCTGTCGTGTTGGGGCATAACAGGTGTCAATAAACTTAACTCATCTCAAAGTTAATGTGTCTAAAATTGAAGTTTTTATCTTGTTTCCCAATTCTGCTCACCAGTCTTCCCTGTCTCAGCTGATGGTGACCCCAACCTTCCAGTTCCCCATGCCGTGCTTGACGCTCTCTTTCTCTCTCATGCCAGATCCAGTGTATCAATATATCTTCTTGGCTCTGACTTAAAAATATACTCTCAGTCTTACACCTTGCACCATTTCCACCACTGCCACCACTGTTTGCAGTATCGTCACCTCTCACCAGACTGCTGCCTAACTTATCTCCCTATCTTTACCTTTGCCTTTCTAGGGTCTCTTCTCCACACCTCAGCCAGAGCGATTCCAATCACATCCTCCCTCCACGCAGACCTAGCCTGGATCCTTGTTAGAGCTCATATCCACCTGGCTCACTCTGGAACTGAGGTATGAGTACTGAAATCCTTCTGTTCTTACTGGTAGATATCCCCCGCCCAGTCGCCTTCCCCTGAAATTCCCCTGAAATCCATCAGGGAGTGTCTCTACTATGCACCAACTCAAGGGACCATGCTTGGCACTTCAGGGGACCTCCAGACTGCTGCTTCTGTGCAGAGGCCAGCCATCCATGCTGATTGGTTAGTATCTGTGCTGCACTCGGCTGTTGAATATTTTGTATAATATCTGTGTTTGTCATCTTATTCAAAATAAAAGCCAAGTCTCCACATCGATGGGATTCTTTTCTACATCTTTGACTGCATCTCCAACTTCTTCCAGACTTGTTCATTCCCCATAAGCCATGCATGCCTCTTGGCATTTCTTCAATCAAGCTGAGTGTGCTCCTGCCTCAGGGCCTTTGCACTTGCTTCCAGTAATGTCCCTATACCAGAGATCCATCTGACCAGCTCTTTTACCTTCTGCAGCTCTCTGCTCAAGGGTCACCTTTTCAACAAGGCAATTTCCAACTGCCCTATTTAAAAAAGAAGCTCTTCACCTATCCCCACCGGTACTCCCTTATCATTGTCCTCAGTCATTACTTTTGCTCCATTGCATTATGTCCATCTGACATGCTATGTACTGCACCTACATATTCATCTATTGCCTGTCTCCTTCTCTCCACCAACTAGAATACAAGTTCCTTGGGAGCAGAAATTTGTCTGTTCCGTTTACTGTTTTATCCTAGTGCCTAGAACAGTGTCTGACATAGAGCAAGCCCTCAATAAAGACTAGTTGGACGAATGAGCTGTCCAGTGCCCGGTTTTCCAATTTAAATAGTAGTAAAAATAATACATCCCAGATAGATTGTGAAGATTAAATAATTAATGTGAAAGCACCTTGTAAGCTATAAGGCCCTGCATAAAGCTTAGCTGTTATCAGTCTGCCCTTGCTGATAAATATCTGTGGGCTACAGGCACCGTCCTCAACACCACTGCCCACGGTGGTCTCCGTGTTTGAAGGGAATCTGTAAATATTCTTCCCTCATGTCCTGGGTGCCACAGCTCTGAATGATAACTGCTTGTGCCCTGAACCCTGAGTGGACCAGAAGGTTTCTCAAGGAGCCAGGTAAAGGGGTATGGGTCAACAGCAGTGACGAGTGTGTGGCACGTTCTCACTTGCCCTTTAGTGCTTCCCCTGTGCACCGATACATGGGGGGCGGCCCTCATCAGTAGTCATCGCTGTTCTGGTCTTTGCATCACTAAGCCCTGCAAAGGGGAAGACACAACACAAGAAGAAGAAGTAGACACCTGCTTTATGCTCCACGTCTGGGAAGCAAAGTCCAACGGTAATAATAGGTTGAACATATGGCAATGTTTACTTAACTTTACAGGAATGTTTTTAAAATTTAAAGATTTGCTTTAGGAGACCTTTTGGAGACATGACTAAGGTTCATGGGGAAAGCAAGAAGAAAATGTGCAGTGAGCTTTAGGGGGAAAAAATCCAAGCCAACGGAATCCCCATATAGTAGTTTCCAGTGAGCTCTATTATCAATTCTCATTTCTTAACAAACAAACCGGAGCGATGTGTACTGTGTGTTTGGAGTCTAGATGGTAGGCCTTGCCCTTAAGTTAAATCTACTCAAGATCTGTGAAGACATGTGGTCCATCCCACTGTGGGCGCCATCCTCCTCTGGCACCTCGCAGGCCCTGTGTCACCGCTATGCATGCTTGCTCATGCGAGACAGGCATCCTTACGCCAGTTCTGAGATGAATGTTTGCCTCTGCAAGGATAGGAGTCCTTAGGTTTGCACAATGACACACAGCTTTAAGTTAGTGGAAAATAATTTTGGAAAGCAGATCTCAGTTTCCATGTCATAAAAATACTTCTCTCTAGTATTTTGTTCTGACAGCTCAAGAAAACATAATATGAGAATACTACCTGTGGCTTGTTTTTTTTTTCTTTTGGTTTCTAATGCTGAATTTATAATCTTCTCTAACTTTGTGTGACCACACATATTTAAAATTCCTGTATCAATTTGACGCTCTGCCACAGTTCCTTCTGTGGAGAACAGGAAACTACGGACCTCAAATGGCTTTTACGTTGTCGGCATAATACGTTCTCTGTACATATGGAATATCAGATGCCTCATTTCAAGGCTGCTCTTGACATTGCTGTTGTTAATGATTGTTCCATTTGGGAATATTTCCATTCCATACCAAAAACCCATCTAAGGGTGAGTGAAAGTGGTGAAAATGGGTATTATGCAGATGCCAGCGAGTTTCCAAGTTGGTCCTGATCAACACATCGTTCCAAAAGGGGTGACCGCGGGGGGCAAGGGGGTAGAATAAAAACAAATTTTGGCAGACCCAGGCTTAGAAGAAAAACAATACTTTCACCGAATTTAGCCTCTGCTCTCTGTCATAGAAAATTATAATAAGTACATGAGAATCGTATTCAATTTTGGTCAAGTATTATTCTTGGAATATGCATTAGTCAGAATTGGCCTCATTAGAAGGGCACTTTTTGAACAGCAGTGTAGTGGTTCATGAAGCATGCAGACTCCTGAGAGGGTGTGATGTGAAGTTTAACAAGCTTATTTCATGTCAGATATCATTTACATTTCAAACCAGGACTCAAACCAGGGCTTATATTGAAACTTTAAAATGACAAGAGGTGGAGCAAAACGCATTCATAAATAAACGTGGAATAATATTATCAGAATTTCCATGAGCCATTAATTACAAACGTGGACCTACCTATTAATACTATTGCTCAGGCACTGGGCTTTTTTCTCCTGTCCCTTCTTAAAAATCAACAATCTCCACTGAACCTACAAATACAGTAAAATTCACATACCAGTCTACACTGAGACACATGTTTTTATTTTGCTTCCCTATTTATAAATTTTATTTTGAAAACAACAATTGTGGTTTGGATTTACCATGAGGCTGAATTTTACACACGGAAAGGTTCATAATATTTTTTTTTCTGGAGGCTCGTAATTAATTTTTAGTTCTATTATCTGACTTGCTATCATTCCATGAATATAAAGTCTGTACAGCACACATGGCCAAACATATTTAATAGATGAGGAAAATGAAGGTAGAAGAAAAGTAGCTTCCCCAAGTTGACAGTAAATTTTTAGGGCTATTTCATTGAGTTAAAACTGATCTAAGGAGCAGATTCAGAGAGGCATAGAGGAAAATCTTATCCACATTTTACCCATAGCAGAAAGACTGAGCAAATTAAACTTTTAACATATCCTATATCTCGATATTTAATATCACTTCAGAAATTTGGTAACCCAGAGCAGAGAAGCCAAAAACTCAGAAGATATCAAATCTATTTACCTCAGAAGAGGTGTTCTGAGGAGAACTCTGGGCCCCTCACATGAGAACAAAGGTATTTTCAACTGATCTGAGCTTGCCCCTTATAAAGTTGTCGTTGCCCTTTACTTGTACAATATAGACAAAAACACATTTATGCTAGGTGCTGCTCAACTATTCATGTTTCCAAGACTGATTCTAACCCTAGCACTGAGGCATTTTTTTCAATGACTCGTACAGGAAATAGATTGACCTAGCTGAACCCACTCAGGCTTTTATCCAGATTTGAAGAGTGTACATAAATTTACTTAAAGCTCATTGAATATCTCTGGGTAGCAGAGAGAATGTCAGTGAAGCCTAGGTACTGTACCAGTGCTGTCTTCCAGATTAGTCTTTCTCACAGGATTCAAATATTCTGGTTTATGGCTTAAGCCAGGAAGGGCACAGGTGTGTGTAACTTAGTACTAAAATTAAAATCTATGAATTTTATTTTTAGACCTCACAGGTCCAGGTTCGATTTTATTTTGGCAACTTGGTTTTAGGCAGGTTCTTATTTCTTTTGAACTAGGTCATCCAGGCCCTGTTTTCCACCACAGAATCTTGGTTAACTTTGATTTTTAATTCTCAGACACCCTACTTGATGAACCACCCACCCTGCCAATGCCCTGCTCTTTTATTTCATATAAGGTCTTGAAATGCACTCACCTTACTCAGTAAAAATCCCTCTGGGGTGGGGAGCTGCCAGCAACTTAGAAATGTGCTTTCGAGTCTCTTCCCTCGAGGTTGGTCACATCCAGGTTAGAAGATATCAGGTCTAAAGTGAGAAAAAAAGTTTTATCTCACAGCACTTATCAGACCATCTTCTTGTAAGACTTTTTCTCCTTTAGTTTTTTAGCTCATTTCTTGGTTTTTCTGGAAAAAATGCTGCAGTTATGTTGCTCATGCAGCCAAAAATCTGCACTTAATTGGGCACATAAAAAAATAGCAGACAGGAAGTCTATTTCCTCACAGAGAGATATTGTGGTTTATGGACTCTGCTTGCGTACTGCAAAGCCAGTGCATTATTTTATTTTTTAATACTCTCCTGGTAAGATGTCCCTGGCAACCAAAAAGCTGTGTAAGTGCCCACCAGAATCAGTGTCAGACCAGGTAGAGGTACTTGATTACAAAATATTAGTTTAGTCTGGGTTTGATTTTGAATCAACTGTAAGTTCTTGAATTTTTCTGGATGCTAGAGAAATACAGAATTTAATATTTGTGTATGCACTGATATATATACGTGTGTGTGTATATATGTGTGCATATGCGTGTGTGTGTGTGTGTGTGTGTGTGTGTACATTCTCGAGACAGAGTGGCTGTGCCCTGCAAATTGAGCTGCATGGACTCTCCATGGACTCTGGGAAAACATTTAAGTGGCCTGTGTCACTTCCCCTTCATACACCCTCATTCCTCGCCCCTTGGGAACCAGAGGCTTCCTGGGGCTATCAAATTACAAAGGGGAAGGAAGCGCTTACCTGCAGATTGAGGATGCTCACTTCTCCCGTTGTCTTTCCTGCTCCTTAGCTCTCAGCTTTACATTCTTCCTCTTGGTACTTATACCTCTTGTATTTGAGCAGTAACAATTCAATTCCCAAGAATCCAAAGTCAGATTTTTAGAGTCCAGTTTCCTATTTATAGATGAGAAAAGTGAGACAAAAAGGAGTTCAATGATTTTTTTTCTTTCCAAGGACATGGAAGTCCAAGAGCACAGACAGGACCAAAACCTGGCTCTTCCTTACACCACTGCCTTTCTGTGCGAGTGGAAAAACAAAATGAAACTGCTGTTCTCTTGTCACTTGGTTTGAGCTGTAAGACTGGGTACATTTGGTTCTAGGGCCTATCTGCCTGTCTTGGGCACAGTGCCTCATAATTTGGAAAAATTATATAAGCCCCTAATTTTTCCTAGGGCATGTGAGAAGCTGCCATTTGTTTTTAGCAACCCAGTGTCATAAAGTTAGTGTGGGCCTAATCCCACTTAAAAGTTAAATGAGAGCTTTTGTGTAATTGCTTTGCCTTTTAATTCAAACTAAGCCACAGATAATCAAGCCTTCCCCTAATACCCTGGGCTTTATAGAAACTAAAATCCATCCGGTTTGTATAGGTATCACTAGTGTCAAACTGGAATTCCCTAATGCTCTGGTCAACTCAATCCATGCAGGGGGTTTACATCATGCTAGTGTTTTTGTGTAGCCCTTTGTCTGGGACTAATTTTGATACTTCGCCTGCTAGAAAAGATAAAACTTAGAGTCTTTCTCCAGACTCTGTGTTGGGAACTTGATCGAGGGGAATCAGAGAGCTTAGATTCAGTCTCAGTTTCTCGAACTTGTCTTTGATTCTTTGGCACAGTCTTCAAAGGAATAAACCTACCAGGAAAGAAACTATTGCATATGGTCATGGCTGTATTTAGATTTGGCAAAGAATTCCCATGCTTTGGTTGTTAGAAAGGGGAATCACATGTAGGGCCGGATATCTCTGCCAAGTGATTTGGGGACTTGGGAGTGCGGAGTGGTGGTCTACAGTAATGACTAGTCTAGATTTTCTTGGTGCTGGCTTGGTGTAGTTCCCTCACACAAAAAGGGGAAAATAATGATGATTATGACAATTTATTATCAAGTTTTTACTACATATAGGGCTGATTCCAGAATTTTCATTCATATTATTTAATACTCCAAATCACTGTATGATGCATGTTTTATTATTATTATTTTATAGGTGAAGGAGGAAATTAAATTCTTTCTATCACTCTCAGGATAAAAATCCAAATCTCTTAACAAGATGTGGCAGGAAAGCATAGTGGTTAAGGGTACAAACTCTGCAGCTAGGCTGCCTGGCTCTGAAAACCAGATCTGCCAGTTACTAGTTATACTAACTTACGCAAGTTACTTAAGTTTTCTATGCCTCAGTTTCTGAATTTATATTAGGTCATTAAATATGAAATGTGCAATTTCGAATCAAAAGTGTAGTTTATTATATCTCAAACAAGAAGCAGTACAAGTAATCAAAGTATGTGCCCAAACAAAAGACACAGTTTTGCCAACTTAATAGAAGCTTGTTTACGCCAACGGCAAAGAAGACTGGAGAGCGAGTGGTGATGAAATCACAAAAGGCATTTTCCACAGCTTATTGAGAATGGAACGTTTTCCCTTGCAGGAAGTGGTCCAAACCCTGGAAGAAGTGGTAGTCAGTTGGTGCAGGGTCTGGTGAACTCGGTGGGTAACACAAGAGTTTCCAAGTCCAGCTTCTGTAGTTTGAGCAGCCTTTTTTGTGCGCCATGTGGTCAAGCATCATCTTGCAAGAGGATTGGCCTGTCTCTGTTGACCAATCTCAGCTGCTTCATCACAAGCATCCTCATCATTTCATCCAATTGGTTGCAGTACACATCCACTGTCATTGATTTTGACCAGGTTTTATGAAGCTGTAGTGGATAATACCAGTGATGGACCACCAAGCAGACACCATTAGCTTTTTGTGATGAATATTTGGTTTTGAACAGTGTTTCAGCACTTCATCTTTATCCAGTCATTGTGCTGAATGCTTGCAATTGTCAAAAAGAATCCATTTTTTATCAGACGTGACAATATGGTGTAGAAATGGTACACCTTTATGTCATGACAGCAAAGAAAGGTGAACTTTGAGACAATTTCTCTTCTGATGCTCATTTAATTCATGCAGAACCCATCTATCCAGCTTCTTTACTTTGCCCATTTGTTTCAAATGGTCCAATATTGTTGGAATAGTAACGTCAAACCTTGCTGCTAATTCACATATAGGTTCAAATGGATTTGCTTCTACTATAGCTTTCAGCTCATCATTATCTGCTTTGGTCTCAGGTTGCTCATGTGGCTCATTTTTAAGATTAAAATCACCAGAATGGAACTTCTCAAACCATCCACGTATTGTGCGTTCTTTAGCCACATCCTTCCCAAACACTTTATTGATATTTTGAACTGTCTGCACAGCATTAGTTCCATGATGGAATTCATGTTAGAAAATAACATGAATTTTTGACTTACTGATGGTTTCAAAAAAATTGCTGTAAAAAAATTTGAAAGATAATCACAAGCCAAACCATGTGTTTGAAAGAATGAAGATGTATTAATAACTTCACAATGACAATGAAGCAAGAAGTGTCAAAGTGAAATATCGGAGATATCAACTGTCAAACTTAGGACTTAAGGAAATAGAACATTTCATACTTAATAACCTAATAAAATGGGGAGCCAAGTTTATATGATTGCTAGAGGATTGACCATCCAATAAATTTAAAGTGTTTAGAGCAATACCTGACACATAGTTGTAAATGTTAGCTAATCTTGTTTTTATTACTATTATTATTAATATTATTATTAGTCACAGAATACTGAATGAGACTTAGATTTCAGCTAAAGCCTCAAAGTTGGGAACACTAGATGCTAAGTACCCCACATTTTAAAGAAATTCTGCAAAACTTACTGAAAGGTAGCTAATTCCATCACCAGTCTAGAAAAAAGACTAGACATTCAAGAATCTTTTCAAGTAGAGAATTCATAGGACTGTGATATCTAGTAGGTAGTGCTGTGCCATCTCCCCAAGACGAGTAAGAGGTTCCAAGCATTGTGAGGGCCCTGATAGGAGAGATTGGGACCTCATCCTCATCTAGAGGTTTGCTATTCTGGCATATCTGCAGGCTGCTGCAGTGTTGCCCCTGGAGCAGAGTGTGGAAAGAGGATTTTGGGGAGCCTGCATGCGCCCCTGGAAGTCAGGAATCTGGTGAACAGAAAGATTCGTGCTTGCCTCTTCCCTGGTCGATTCGTAAGGAGCAGCCCTTGGTGGTAGAGTGAGGAAAGAGGACTAGAATGGACTATGCATGTTTATATTCACAAGCGTTCATAAAAGTTATAAATAAAAGAACTGGAGGGACATGGAGGTCATTTTGTTAAACTTGTTAATTTAAGGATGAAGAAACTAGACCTAGAAAGGTAAAGCTGGTTCTTTAAAGTCTCAAGGGATTAAGTAGTAAAGTCTTGTTTTCTTATTCCAGTGTCTTAATCCCCTGCTCAGCACGATACTTCCCGGGGCCCCTGCAGCTTAGAGTGCTGAGCAGGGCTAGAGGAGACATGTTTCTGGGCAAGACAACACAAAGAACCCCTTTCTAAAGTTCCGGATGTGACCTCTGCACCACAGGTGGTTACATGGACAGCTTCATGGACAGCCTAAAAGAGGACATCTTTTATTTGGAGGCTTGGTGAAACAGGCTTTGCTGATGAGTTGGGCTGAAAGTGATAATTATTGGCAGGCTCAGGCTGGGAGCCGACACATGCTTGTGGGCCTAAGGACAGCTTGGAAGACTGTGCCTGCAACCAGGAGCTGAGTGGTTGCAGCTAGGAGTGAGCATGTCACCCACAGGCACTCTTTGGACAGAATAGCAGGCTACAATTCAACACCCTTCTCAACGTGGAGCAGAAAAGTGGAAGAGAGTCTCCACTTTGAAAGAATCCTTCCTCTGGGAATCTAAATGACACTGAGGTCCTTATAAAGACAGAATCTTTAGTCTTAACATCTGTGTCAAGACCAGACCCTTGGCTGTGATTACCCACACATGGAACTGAACAGAAACAAATGGTCTGGAAGCATTCTTATGGTTATAAGGGAACTGTATTGCCAAGGAAGCCAGAAAACTGGCCTGTGAGAACCTGTGACAGACCAACCCAACTTCTGAATCCATAAATCGACATCAGCAAGAAGCAGAGTGTGAAAGTTGCGGTGGCCCCGAGAAGAAATGCTCTCTGATGTCTGCTTCAGATGTGGCCATGGAAGACAATGGACAAAAAAATCTTCCCAGAGAGCTAGAGCTAGAGCTGCCAAAAATGGGCGGACCAAAGGACACACACCACCAGCAGGGTAGCAAGTTTCCACAGTGCCTTTCCAACCGGACTTGATAAATCTTATAGATTGATGACAGCTGTGTGTTTCTCATTTTCCCTTTTCCAACAGAAGTTTTTATTTTTGGTCATCCTGTTCCCGCTCCTTCATTTTATGTTGGGAGTTCAGGGGTGGATCACATGTCCATTAGTTTACAGGCCACAGTGTTACAGAGAGCCACATTGGGACCTGATGTGGCGGGGGGGAGGGGGTCTCACCCAGAGAAGTGCCAACCTTGATCTGGATGCAGGAGCTGGATGAGGCT
The DNA here is from genome assembly GCA_963575035.1 of Avahi laniger. Taxonomy (NCBI): domain Eukaryota; kingdom Metazoa; phylum Chordata; class Mammalia; order Primates; family Indriidae; genus Avahi; species Avahi laniger. The sequence goes on along the minus strand of CAUYSK010011557.1, from coordinate 23,032 downwards.
TTGGAGTTGCATTCCTTGGGAAGGGAATGAGGGTATTCTCTGTGGTGGATGAACAATGCAAAACTTGGCCAAAGGGAAGGGATGTGGTTGAGATCATCAGCTTGTCCCTCAAGATCTGTTTTTTACTTTTCCTAGATTTTGGGTGGGTACAAGGGCACTCAGAATAAAAATATGTCACAGGCTCCCTTATAGATGGGGTGGCTATGTGAAGTTCTACCTACTGGGTTATGAACAAAAGCAAAGAAAATAATTTCTTATTCATGTCTCTCTTAATGGAGGGGGCATGTTCTTCCTTCTTCCTCCAACCCATTTCTTGGAATGTGGATGTGGTGAGGAGCTATTCAGGACCATGAAGACAGAGAATACCCTAGAATGACAGAGACATAAGACAGAAGGACCCAGGTTCCTGACAACCTTGTGGAGCCTTGGACTGCCCATCTCTGGACAGTTACATGAGAAAGAATTTTCTATCTCCTTTATGCAAAAGCTATTTTGGGCTTCTGTCACACACAGCCAAATCTTTATCTTTTAATTTATGCTGTCTTTAAAACAATCTTTAATATATGCTGTCAAGGAGTTTATAATCCCGGCCCTTCTTTCAATCCCTAAATGTTAAGATCAGTTCCTTATACATTTTGTGCTAAACAACATAATATTAAAATGTAAACTTTATGGGCTCAGGGACCTTAGCCAAGGTCCCTGTCTTGTTCACAGATGTACTGCTGGCACTTAGTAGGCACTCAGTCTTCATTTCTTTGTTCCATGCAAGTAACTGGTCATTTAATTAACCAATTTAGATATGTTTATTAAACACCAAGTATGTGTAAGATTCTGTGCTCAGAAATATAGAGGCTAGAAATAATAATATTAATAATAATTAGCAGTTATTGAACATTTATTGAGTACTAGGTATCACTTTAAGTGTTTTACATGTACAATATTTACACATTTAATCCTCACCATAAATATGAAACAAGGTCTATTATCATCCCCATTGTACATGAGAAAACTGACGCACTGAGAAGTGACTTTTTTAAGGTCACACAGCTAATAAGGGGAGTATCTGGGACTAGAACCCTGGCAATTTCCCCCAGATTCTCTGCTCCTAAGCACAGCACTCTACTGCCTTTTCAAAGAGTACTGGGTATCATTCTCCTTGTTAAATAGTTGATTTAATTTCAAGAGACCATAGTCTCTCCAATGCATGTTCTGGAAAATGAATGTTCATATTTAAATATCACAAAGCTCATTTTAGACAGAAAGTGTTATGCATTTGGTTAAAATAGCAATTATTTTTGTCAGTAATATAACTTCCAAAAAAATCTAATTTTAATGCAATGGAATTAACCTTCTAGTACACATTTACTTTCTAATTTTACAAACTAGACAATTTAATTGCCTGATCATTAAACAAAGCAGATTTTAAAGCCTTTACTAATTATGTAATAACAATTTTGGCAAAAATAAGAATAGTTCTTTTTCCTTTAGTAGCTATTATTTATATAAACTAAGTAAAGGAATAATTGTCTTATCTGAAAATGATTATTCAAAATGATATAAAAAGTTATGTACAAAATAATTGCTTTTCTTCAATAAATTAAAAATGACTTTTTGAAAAGACAAATATAATTATTCAAAGTGCAACTCTCATAGGAAAGTCTTAGCTGCTAAATTTAAAACAGCTTGAAAGCTAGATGGAATGAAAAAGAAATAGAAGATAGAGTGCTTATATTCAGAACACTTAAAATCAGTTGGACAATTTCTATGGTGTAAATGCTCCCACCACGGCCGATTTCAAGCTACCAAGATGAGATCACTGAACACAGAGCTGGGAACACATGTGCACAATCTGCTCTGCAGAGCTCATACGTGCAGGCCCAGCACCCTACTGACTCATAAGTCAACCAATCACATTCCAAATACAAACACGTGTTTCAAATGCCTACTTCGTGTCTCGTGTTGTGCTGGACACCTCAACAGGCGCTGCAATCTGAGTAGAATGGGGCCAGGACTCTACGAATAAGGCTGTCTTGTGCAAGGTCAGAGAAGCATCTCCTGAGCAAAGGGATGTGGAAGAAAAACAAAGGAGTCTTTGCCTTCGAGGAATTTAGGAAGACAAGATGAGCCCACACAAAACATTTCAAGTGCCTCTTTCAGTGAGTATTAATTACCAGTGCCAATTGCATATTTTAGCTGCTCAATAACATGCATTATAGACCCATAGGGATATGAAATGCAAGTCCCTGTCCACCCCACACAGGAATGGCAAACATCTTTCAAAAGCACCATTTTTACTTTTAGATTTTGTAAGCACCTGTTTTCCTTAGTCCTTGCATTGTCAGAACTCATGCTACTCTGTTTCATCTACCTGCTCTCACTCCAAAGGTGGAAAAACTGACTAGAAGAAACCTCTTGATCTTTGTTTAGAGAAACAAAATATAGATCCACGTGGACTGGGCTTGCAAGTCACCATCTGAGTTAATCCTGGCACGTTACAGTTATATACTCTACTTTCGATGCAGAATGAGGTGGAGCTGGAGACACTCAGGACTACATCTGTGATGTGCAATATGTTTTCAGGCATCATTCAATATTATATTTGGGTTTATGTATGGAAGTAAATACTACACTTAGTTTAGCAATGCATTTTTGTGTGTAGGAGGCAGATGGGACAGGAGTAGTTCATCATAGCTTCACTATCTATAGGGATCTTAGCATTTCACCAAATCCCTTTTTGCTACGGTTTTACCAGTTTTTCCTTCTGGCTCCATAGAAAAGGATGATGAGGAGAAACAACAACAACAGCAACAACAACTTCCCTCCTTTATTAAAACAAAACTCGGAACCTCTGTCCCTAGTTAGGGACCCCAGTTAGGCTGCTCTGTCAAATGAGCCCATAGGCTCAGAAAAAAACGTTCTCTTTGAAACCATCTCCCTGTTTTAATCAAAGGGAGTGTTTGGTTCTCCTGGGAGCTATTGGCTCTGGCGATAGTTCATCTGGTATTTGGGAAATGCAATAGCACTGTTAGTGAGAGACTCGCAGAAGAAGAGTGACAGCCAGGAAGAAAGGGGAGGAGCTGTTTGATCGGCTGCCTCTTTCTAGCTGAAATTTTCCTTCCAGTGTTAACCTTGGAGATTCATAGATACAGTTCCACTGCAAGATAGCCACCACCGTCACTGCATTACCCAGCTGCCAGGGGCCTTCAACTCTTTTCAACTCTCTTGGTAGAGAAGTGAAACAAATTTCTTTTTTTTTCAGTTCATTAGGGACAATGTCAAACTTTTCCCCAAAGTGCTTGCCTAGTAACCTTTTGCCTACACCAATAGAAAACCTATTAGAAAATTTAAAACTCAGCAAAACATGAGTTTATCAGTACACATTTCTTATCAAAATGTATTTAACATCAGTTTAACTTTATAGGGTTTGGCTAGAATATCTAATGGGACAACTCAGACTTTTTAGTTACTTTCCTTAACTTGAATTTACTGGCAGTTGGACATCAGACAATCTTACCCAAACCAGTGTGGTCAAGGAGCTTCCAGTTATCCCCACTGCGTACACATTTGGTGAGGACCTCCCTCTTGCCAATGACAGTTTTCAGATATCCTCTTCTCTGCACTTGAGCTCTGATGTTGCCTCCATACCGGGATTCTCTGCATTTTTGCCTTCTATAGCCTCAGGGCTCTGCGAGAGCTCCTGGCTCCCTGGATGCAGAAGGAATTTCTGGATCTTTCCCCATAGATCTCTCTCCTGGGCTTTAGTTCACTCATATCCTGTCCCGTGAATTTTTCCTTTTCTCTCTCCCTGTCAACATCTTTCAGCTCTCCCATCTCCTGCAAAGGATTCGTCCTGTCACTGACTGTTTCTTTGTACTATTAAGGTTGTCTGTGATCTATTCACCTACTTTATGTCCAGGCTGGTTCTATTCTTGAGTCAAGCCAATTTAGCCTCTGGGACTGGTCTCTGTACCATCCAAGTGTCTTAAAAGCTGCCACCATCTTCCCAGATCCTGTCTAGTTCACATCGCTTCCCCTCCAGGATTGACTGAAGACAATCAACTCTACACATCTCAAAGGTCTGCACCCCAGGGAATCCCCCACTTAATCATCTTTTTAGCTCCTGTGTCCAGTTCATTTTTTGACCTTCATAGCTCAGGTTACCAACATCACTGATTACCCCAGGACTCTAATCATTGCCTTATTTGCTTTCTTTCTTCTTTCTTTCAACAGGAAGAAAGTTCAAAATCGAGAGGAAAAGAATCTTTCACATGCAGTAATGGCAGTATGTGCATAGCAGCAGGTATCACTTTCCCAACAGGCAAAATATTTTTGATTTTCAACATGTCATATTTCAAATTTTCATTGGTGCTTTGCAAGCAACTGATCTAATCTGATAACAGAGCAAGTGGTTAGGTCTGAATGTAAATCTGGAATCACTTAAATATAGGAAGTAATTAAAACTATATGAGCAATGAGTTCATTAGTACAAATATAAAATTTGAAAAGTAGTTGGCTAGTGTTAAATTGTATAATAATTCCTGGCTTAGATAATTTCCATTGTTAGTTTATACCACTCTAATGTTTACAATTGTAATATTTATAGGGTGATAAAGTATATTATACTCATTTAGAAAAAATTTCACAGTGAATAGTGACTAGATTTTAAGTCAAACAGATCTAGATTTTAAAAATCAGTTCCATTTTTTGCTAGATGTTTGAACACAGACAAGTTAACTTCATCCTTGCCAGTCTCAGTTTTTCCATCTGTAAATAGAGGTAATAATAATATATACATTGAAGTTGCTCTTGTAATATTAAGATTAAAGTAAATTAAATGATACATGTGTACAGTGCCTAGGATAGTACCTAATGCTTAGTAGCATTAAATAAATAGTAGATACTACATTAAAGGATAAGTAATGTTTTAAGTATTTGTAGTACACATCTATATGTATACTTCCGGGACTTTTTATTTCTACAGTCCCTGACTTCATCGTTTACTACAGGTCATGTTCCTGCTCAACTGAGTGGCTGGGGGAGGAGAAAGAAATCAAATATATTAGTATTATTTCTCAAGCTTGCTTTAGTCAGATGAACATACTGAATTGTTTGAGTGATTTTCAGTTGACTAATTGTTAAGATTCATACTCATTGATATTTTTATAGTATATTGATTATGGTATAGTTTCCCTTGGAGGAATTTACTTCCTTCTAAATAAATGGGTATTAAGTTAGAGTTTAAATACAAATTTTGATTAATATTATTAATTACTGATACTTTATATTAGTACTTCTATTTAATAGTTACTAGGCATAATACATGGAGAATAAATTTCTTCATCTTCCTGAAAATTGAAGAAGTGACAATAGTAAGAGACAGTTAGTCTCATGCTTAGAAGCCAGGTCTCTCCTTCTGAAGTATGAATCACTAATTATTTACTAAATGTGGTAAATATAGACAAATAATCTGAGTAATTCAGTTCCCAAGTTGGATGGCAGGATGGTGGAATAAAAGGTGATGTAGTAGCACTTTAAAGTTGTAGGTATTTATCAATTTTTCCTTACCTAAATATTTCAAAATGGCTGTTTACACTGGAATGATTCTTAAAAAATTTTTCTTTAGTTATGAGCTCAATGAAGGAAGAGTCCAAAGTATTTTACCCATCCTTGCAAGTATGTACTCTCCCATTAGTGAAGCACACGTGATGATTTATGCTGCATGAGGAAAATGCAGATTTGATTTACTTATGCTTATGTCTCCCCTGGGAGGTGAAAAGACTGGTAAAATTTTTAGTAGAATGATAAACTTACAAAACTCCTTTTTAACGTCCATCATTAGCATTCTCTTTGGCCTAGTTTTCTCAATTAGTGTATTCGAGTGTAATAGGGTTTTGCTTATGCAACAAAAAGGTACTATACATGGAACCATGTTATAACAATTTCCTTCTGGCACCTACAATAACTCGATCTCTTTGGATGGGATCCAAGAATAAAAGTTTGCTATATAAAACTTCACACCATTGTGTTGTAACGAGACTCTGATGTACATGCAGTGTTTTTCTTTGTTGACAGTTTATGAGAGGATCTTGATCTCCTGGTCAGTAAATGTATGTTCAAATCACTTTAAAAAATTCAGAATTTATTTCTTGCCCCAGAGGATCATTACTGGCCCCCAAAATGATTTTTTACAAGATTATTTGACAGTTAAATTAACCTTTTTCCCCGCTGCCCCACCCCATGCCAATGGGAGAAATTCAGAGAATTTTAAGATTAGTAGTTCATTATACCTCCTGGAACATAAAAACATGTAGTGGTGTTGGTACTAACATTTCCATTTTTAAGGAAGGAGGGGAGGGAGAGAGCTAAGAAAAATAAACAGGAAGGCAAAGTATTGTCACTTCAAGTCATGTTCTTGTGTTAGCTGCTACAGTAGTTTTTCTCAGACAAGCTATTGCTCAATGTTTGACATTGCTAGGTTACTTCATTTAAATTTCATTTATATCTAAAATAAGCCACAGGGTTATTGTTTTTATTTTGCATTTTCATTTTTTTAAATAAAACAAATTATCTATTAATTCTAGTGGCTTCTCAATGCATTATACTCCTTCAAAATTGTCCACATTGGATTAGAATTCTGGTTGGTTTTTTTTTCCCCTAAAACAGTGATGTGAACATGTCAAATGACTTAGTGGTTCATCTGGCATCAGTAACTGAAAATTTGAATGCTTATCTGAACTTTATCTGAACTATCCTGAGTTTTCGTGGGTCTTTAAAATTGGAACTGAAATCTCATGGAAACTGGCTTTCTTAAGAAATTTTTGGTGAGCCAGAAATACTGTGAGAGCAGCCTTTCCCGTGGTGTTTTGGCAATTTTTACTTTGGCCCCAGACAGAACCAGGAAGTTCAGAGGTGAATGAGAATGAAAAATAATGAAATGGTAACTTATCTTTTTTTTTCTTTGCTATTTTAGAAAGATTCAATTCAAAATTCTTTTAAGAACATGTTGAGTTAGTCTTAACAACTATAAACCTCATGATATAAGTTAAGAGATATTTCAGACACAATGAATAATTCATCCCATCTATGGTAAAGAAGGAAATTAAAAACTACCATTTCCTCTTATTTTTCACTCTGTTTTGCTAAAACATCATTTTTTTGAAACTTCAGATTCTATGAAATTATTGGTCAGTTATATTAGTACATTTCCCCTGTGATGAGCAATGACATTGCAGATATTTTAATGAATTAATATTAACTTTCCTTACCGTCCCTCAATTCAAATTTCCACCACCAGGTAGAGTACATGTACATGGCTTCTCATTTGGAGGTTTAGAATCTATCATTAGAGTTTACTAGAGCTTTTAGCATATGAATTATCACAGATTGCCCTGGAATCCAAGTTTCTACTTGCAAGCCAAATTCATCTGGAAGGTGCATTAGTTATATTCACAGAAGCATCCTGAAGGAGAAGGGGATTCTTCTTTATTAAGGCAGTAGTTCTCAAATCTTGGTCCAGCTGTGGCACTTTTTAATAGAGATGTCCTGGCCCAACCCCAGTCTACTAAGTTTGAATCACTGATGGTGGAGCCTGTGGGGCTATATTTTATCAAGCTCCATTAGTAATTCTGATGTGCACCAAAGTTCTCATCATGTACCTCTGATTTAAACGATCACTTAGATGCCATGAGCTTTTCACCAGGTTGTGAAAGGCAACTCGAAATCACAATTTGTATTTATACAAGCCTTGATTACTTCATCTCTTACATTATTGTCTTCAGTCCTCACCAAAAAGGCTATTACTATTATCCTCATTTTATGGTTGAAGGGACTGAGGCTCAGACAGTTTTAATCATTTGTCCACTTACTGAGTGAAAGAATTAAAGCTCAAATACTGCTCTTTTTCCTTGAAGCTGTGGACTTTTGGCACTATAACGTTGATGTATTGCAAGTAGGGAAAGGAGGAACACCTGTTCATACTTTGTAAGAAAACAAAAAGGAACTTACCGTCAAGAAAGATAGACCACTACAAACAACAATAACAATAACATTCGACAGATGTTTATTCCTAAATGACTCCATTGCCTAAAAAGACAGAAAGGGAATTTCAGGGCAGTGCTCACAGGTAACTCTTCTCAGATACCTATTCCAATCTGTGGGTGTTCAATGAAAGCTTGGTGACAGTCTATTTACTTGAAGTTTCTGTTCTCTTTGCAAACTTTTGTAAGTCACAGCAATTAGAGGATTAATTGCCAATTCTGGGAAATGTTCATCTGTCTCGTTAGCCACTCAATTAATTCCATGTTCATTTTTGCACAGAGACTTGGACAACTACAACTTATAAATATTTATGTTATAGGGTAAATATTTATAAATTATAATAAATAATAAGATATAAATATATAGTATTCCTATAGTGTTCTAAAAAGCCAAAGTTGATGAGCATCTGAAAACTTTCAAAAGTTTTGATGAAATTAATGCCCCCCAAAGATTCTGACCTCATTGTTTTTGCTGGCTATATTTTAAAAGCCATTCCCCTCCAGTGAACTAAAAGACTTTGAATAAATGATGGCATTTGGATCAGTCTGTCTGCTCTGTGATTTGCATAGGATTGGCATCCGTCAGCGTGGCCTTCATCTCAGACATTCATTTGGAACGCAGTCACAGAGGACAGGGCAGGGGCAAGAAGACATGAGGGGCAGAGAGGGATGATTTTCAAGCTGAAAGATGGTCAGCCCCCTGCAAAAGTCAATCCTAAGAGGAACAATGCTAAGAAAGATTTGGCTGTGATCTAAATTAAAGTATGTAAGGTTACTGAGAAACATCAAAGTGCATACAGGTTTCAATAGACTACCCTGAGGCAGGTTTAGCGAGTGTAGCTGGCACTCATACAAAAGATAACCTAACCTGACACTAACCCTGTCAGTAGTTCAGGGATAATATTTTCACTAGGATGAACTACTCTTGAACTGTTTCTGTAATTTATTTGGTGCAAACAGGCTTTCCTTCAACATCAGACATGCATGTCTTATGGCCACACATTTGTTTATTGTAAAAACATATTTTTTATAGCCAATGCAAGCAAAACCCTCCTTTCCAGTGGTGTTTTAATTCCCCTGAAGCTTTCTCATACTGTGTACCACAGCTCTGATGATGAAGTATACGCAAGCTTGTTCCAAACCATGTCCCATGTTTTCTTTGGATTTACCTTCAAAATTCTATTACTAAAGAGCAACTCCTAGTGTTTTATGACCTTTTACCATGATGGTGCTTATCCTTTGGACTTGAAATGATTTTCCTTTTCTTGATGAAAATGTCAAGTGTGCCTGAGAATCCAGCCAAAAGTGGACATTGGGCTAAACAGAGAGAAAGGAGAACAGCTGACTGGATACAACAGAACAGACGTGTCTTAGAAAATCACAGGAATACAGAAAAGTTGGTAGAATCCATGTAAAGTACTGCCATGTATGATCAATTTCATCATCACTGTCATTAATATTTACCCTCCATGAAGTCATCAATACTTAGCCTTTGGACTGATCCTGAATTAAAGGAGACTTTGGATGATTCTAGACATAATGGCTTCTATGGACATTAATTTATTCCCTAAACATTTTCTTGAATAACTTCTATGTACCAGGCAGTAACCAAATCAGAAAAAGAAGTATCATTTCTTTTGCCAAATCCAATTATTCTTTTCCTGTTTGTAACTGCCCAATCCCCATCTTGTATTAGTAAAACAAATTGTTTGGGGTTCATTCCCAATCTTTTGGATGCCAACCATCTTTTTGGATGCCAAAAGAGTCCAAAGATCTAATGAGCATTTTAGACCTCATTTATGAACACAATAAGAAAAGGAAATGAGGAATGAGTCATCTGTTCATCTGGCCAAGGAACATCTTAGATAGAGTTGAAGCGATACTACAGAAGAATTAACACTTTTAAAATAATATATAGTAGGACTGTTGGAAGCATGGATAACACCTTTTTGCAAATGAGAAAAAAGTGTCCCTTTCTCGTGATACTTTACTTCAGTAGAAAATACTGCCAAAATAAATATGCATATCCATGGCACCTGTGATGTGAATGTCACTCTCTTAGATATTTTTCCTTTTGCAGTGAACAACCATATGCAGTGATTCTATAAGGCAGCTGTATCAGACAGTTTATAGGGACTGCAACCAAACTGGAATAACACATCAATATTAACTATTAGTATCCTTTTAACAGGAAACATCTGCTGATAGTATTCTGTCACCAAATATTTCCAATAAATCTTTCCTTTTATATAGTTCTCTCCCAAACATATATCTAGCTGGGAACCTGGGTTTATCCCTAACATTTAAACAAAAGCTATTTTTACTACCCTTTCTCACTAATCACCCTTTCCTCTGTAAATTTCCCTAATTTTTTTCTCAGTTGAAAGCTCTGCTCCTCCAATTAATCTAATGTAACTTTGCTTTGCTATTCTCAAGATCTTTTCCTCGAAATCAAATGGATGAGAAAGTCCAAGAATTACCTGTCCATAAAGTACCAAGTCCCTGAACTATATATCTAAACAGTGTTTGTGTCATGGGAATTCTAGAATCACATAATCCCAAACTAAAAAAATAAAATTTATTTTCCTGTGCATATCCTAAGTATACTTTCTATCACATGTGCCATATACTTACATAGCAGAAGGAGAAAAGTAAATGCAAAATAAATTAGTCAGGGCCCCATCCTTTTTTCTAGCTTCAACATATAGTGACCAGAAAATCCCAGTATCTAAAATGTCAGATTGCTTTATACTCGGGTACCTACCTCATGGATTTTTGTAAGACAAAACAGAGCTGATCTCTCAGAATTTGGTTAATTCTAAAAACATAATTTGTATAATAAGACCATGTTCATTTTAATCCAAGACCTATCTGAAATGCTGTAATGGCTCCTACTAAACATGAGTCCTTCAAAGGTCTGAAGACATTTGCATGGTGTCTGTCCCATGGTATTCATCAGCTGGCATAGCCATTTGAGCATACTCGAGGGACAAAACTGACAATAGTTCTCGTAAAATTTTATCATAGAAGTTTGAATTTGGAAAGTCTGGCTTGTTTTTCTATCAATCATGAATTGTTTAGTTCTGTAATATGATAAGAAAGAAACTGTATCAACTGCCATCTTTCACTCCTTTTTTTCTCTACATCTTCACTCCCTAGTTCCCATTTATTTCTACTTTAAAATATATTGTAGACCATGGCATGGCTATTTCAACCCATACAGTGGGCTATTGCTACCTACTAAAGGCTAGTATGCATTAAGTACGTATGGACTCAATTACTTGCACAAAATTAGTGAGTATGAAATGTCTGGATAAGTTATTAGGTTATTAAGTGTGAAGTGTCTGATTTCCTTAAGTACTAAGTTTGACGGCTGGTATCTCTGATATTTTACTTTGACACTTCTTGTTTTATTTTTATTGCGAAGGTACATCCTCAAGTCTTTCAAATGCATGTTTTGGCTTATAATTATCTTTCATTTTTTTAGAGCAATTTTTGTGAAACCATAGACAAGTCAAAAATTCATATTATTTTCAAATATGAGTTCCATTGTGGAACCAATGCAGTGCAGACAGTTTGAAATATCAATGAAGCGTTTGAGAATGACGTGGCTAATGAACACACACTACGTTGATAGTTTGAGAAGTTCCGTTCTGGTGATTTTAATCTTGACAATGAGCCATGTAGGCAACCTGAGACCAAGGTGGATAATGATAAGCTGAAAGCTATAGTGGAAATGAATCCCTCTCAACGTACGCATGAATTAGCAGCAAGGTTTGACATTACTATTCCAACACTATTGTACCATTTGAAACAAATAGGAAAGGTAAAGAAGCTGGGTAGATGGGCACCGCATGAATTAAGCATCAGAAAAGAAATCGTCTTGAAACTTACTTTTCTTTGCTGTCACAACATAAAGATCAACCATTTCTACACTGTACTGTTACATGTGATTAAAAATGGATTCTTTTTGACAATCACAAGTGTTCAGCACAATGGTTGGATAAAGACAAAGTGCCGAAACACAGTCCAAATTGAATAGACACCAAAAAAAGGTAATGGTGTCTGTTTGGTTTCCCAGCACTGTTATTATCCACTATAGCTTCATGAAACCTGGTCAGTCAATTACAGCAGATGTCTACTGCAGTCAATTGTATGAAATGATGCGGATGCTTGTGATTAAGCAGCCAAGATTGGTCACTAGAGACAGGCCAATCCTCTTGCAAGACAATGCTTGACCACATGTCTCACAAACAGCACTGCTCAAACTACAGAGGCTAGACTTAGAAACTCTCTGTCATCCACTGAGTACACCAGACCCTGCACCAACTGACTACCACTTCTTCCAGGCTTTGGATTACTTCTTGCAAGGAAAAATATTCAATTCTCAACAAGCTGTGGAAAAAGCTTTTTGTGATTTCTTCACCACTAGCTCGCTAGGCCTCTTCGCTGATGACATAAACAAGCTACCATTAAGAAGGCAAAACTGTGTCGATAGTTTAGGCACATACTTTGATTAGTTGCACTGCTGTTTGTTTGAGATATAATAAAACTATATTTTTGATTCAAAATTGGACATTTCATATTTAATGGCCTAAATATGAGGACTGTCCAGAAAGTATCCAGCCATGTAATCATTCTTATTATATTAGCAATGGCTGGATACTTTCTGGGCAGCCCTTGTATATATAGTCATCGTAGAAATTAGCAGAGTTTTTTTGCCCTGTGAGCTGTGCTCCAAAAACCCCAAGAGCCTCCGCAGAAGAAACTTAAGAGCTGTAAGGGGTTAAGAAAAGGGACTTAACAACGGAGATGCATGCCATCTCATTCTCTTTTCAATTAGAAGGCTTTGTTTTTATATGTCTACTAAATTGGATTTCCATATATTTCAGTTGAGGAAGGATTCAACGACTGCCACAAGTCTTTTAAAGCCATTTGCTTAGGAAACGTTTTGGCATATAATCCTTAAGTGATTACTTATTCTAACTGTGTTCTAACCTTTGTCTCCATCTAAACCCTCACCTCCTAAAGACAGGCATTGGGTCATAACTCTTTAGCTGGCATAATATTTCTTAAATAAACAAGTACACAATACAATTATTAAAATGAATTTTATTCATATCACTGAAAATAAAGTAGCTATCACATTTTTAATATAATTTCTGGCGATATTGGTTAGATTTAGACTGATTAAGACTCATCTGAAAAGAATAAGGCAATCATAATTATAAGGTGAATAATTTTCAAAGGAGAACAATCATTTTAAAATGCTGTAATGAATGTAATGAATGTTTGGCGTGCCTCCATGGCATTGTCTTAAAATGGCATTTCACATTCTGGAACATTTTATTACTCTAAAGGCAAAAATATTTCGTTTCTGTGGGTGAGAACGAAAAAATAGTTTTTGGATGTGTATTTATCTGTGCATGTACAGTCTGAGTCCAAATGTGCTATCAGACTCTTTTGTGGTCTTCCTGTGATCAGGACCAAGTTGCTATGCACGAAAACAAACCACATTGGCTTCCAGGCCCCTCCCTCAGTTACAGAAGGGTGAGATAGAATTGGTACAGCTGTGACAACAACCTGATTGTTAGATAACGAGGGTATCTAATTAAAAAGTACCTAGGAAGTTTGAATACGAAGTAAAGAAACTGTGCGCATCAAGGCAAGGGACTTGTTTCATTTAGTAGGAAATGTTTAGTAGGAAACTGTTCTTGTGTGTGTTTGTTGATTAGTTATTTTTTCTTTAAAATCCAGACGTAATTTTAAATCTTTCATTTTTACTAGTTTAACTAGATTTACTGTATTCTGGGATCTAGATTTAATGTTACCTTGGGCCAAGTTGCTTTAATCATCTGGGGACCTAGCATTCGACTCTCCCCAGCACAGATTACTTGTGGGCCTACGATGGAGAATATCTAAGTGTTCTCGGTAAGCATTAATCACACCACTACTGCCGCCCATGGAAAATTTGCCAGAAGCCCAAACCAGTATTTAGACTATTGACATTAATTCTGTCCCTCTCTCTCTCTAAGGTGGTAGACTGTAAATTTCAAGATCAAGCTGTTAGACAAGCAAAAACATTTTCATATTTCCGATAATTTTATCTTTCACTTTATGCCAAAGATATAAATTTACATCCAGTATTTGCTACAATCACATGGCTATCCACAGCTATCCAAGCAAGCAGCCAGCAGAAACAGGAAGTTTAATAAAACCCTATACTTCTATAAATACATAGTGGACCTGGGCCTCACCCTGAAAAACCGATTAATGAATATTTTATTTTTTAAAGTTGCCCTATTATTATAAATATATTTAATTCTTTAAGTGACTAAAGGAAAATACACTTCCAGTAGTTCTATTAATGGTCTTTAATATGAAAATGTATGAGGAAATACTTTTTTCATCATTAATGAATCATTTACGTGCTACTTCAAAATAACGCCTTTTTCTATCAGGTTACCAATTTCAAACAGAGCACAGTTTTTGTGTAATGATCTTTATAGCAATGCAGATATTTTGGAATGAACTGACATTTTATCTGTACATTATACATCATCACATTTTTGTGTATCATCGAGAAAAAAATCTTTTCAAATTTCACCGTGATCTTTTTATTGAACATATGATTATAAAATTTTCTTAACTATAATTCTATATTAAGAAGTGATAATTTTGAAAAATAACATGATCCTGAAATATACACTAGAAGTTTTAGGCACAGCTTTAAAACTACTCTTTATGTTTTGTAAGGACTATGCCCTTATTTCTAAAATTTAATTGAACAGGATTGAAAATAAGTTGTAGATAGCAATAAAGAAAAAGAAATAAATATGACTAAAGAGTTAGAAATGAAAGCAGTGAAGAAATTCAAAGAGAATACTAAAAGTTATTGATCATAGAAGTTCTTTTTAAAATTTTAATACATAATTTGCAGTTTTAAAATAGGTGAAAAAACAGACATTTTTATCCTCTCCTTTTAGAAATCACTCAAATCAACAAGAAGAACAAGCAATAAAAACCTAAAGCCATAACTTAGTTCTATGACATTAAGAGGTACCTCTAACTCTGAACCCTGACGTGGGCAGAAGGCTGCCAAATCTTTTGATGTAAAACAGCGAGGCAGACTGGTGCTGAGAGAGGGCTCTGAAGGCTGCAGATCCAATTCAAGGCTCCCAAAGCCCAGCTCTTCTTTGTCTGGGATGATATAGTTAGATGTACGATCTAATAGCAAGAGCTTCCCTAGGCAGAGTTTGGTAAAAAGAAAGGGAATGTTGGGCTGCATGAGGAAATACAAACACAAAGAGAAGTCATGTTGTCAGGAAGCAGCCTACTGGTGTGACAGTTTAGAGGAGGAGAATGCATTGCGAGGAGCCCTGGAATATCGACCTCTGTTAGCTAGGGAGAAGTAACCCAACACTCGCAAACCAGTATCATCAGAATTCCTGCCAGTCTAGAATACAACCCTCGCCCCCCTCAAAATATCACCCTATAAATAGCCACTTCAGGAAGAAGTAACCTTATTTGAAAGGAGGTTTCTTTTTTTAAAAACTGTTATAGAAATATCCAAACATAAGAAACAATGAAAATGAATGGCAGGTGATAAGACCTCATTGGATAAATATTTCTATGGAGTTCTTTAAAAACTGTGAACAGGTATTTGCCATGAATTTTTAAATATTAAGAAGTTATTACTTTTATAAAACAGGAATTCTAAGCATAGACATGAGAGTGTAGGAAAAATAGGGTGAGGCAACAGAATGCAATGAAACTTGGATGGCAAGTTCAAAAGAAGCAGAAGAGAAAAGCAAAACCATCACAAAAATAAAGGCCACATTTGAAGTAGCATAAAGGAGAATAGACTGTACTAAAAACACAGTAAGAAATATGGAATATTGTAAAGGGAGCAAAATCAAAGAGAAAGTTAAAAGGAGATGGAAAGGATTAGAAAGGAAATGACAGAGGTGGAAAACAAATACGAACAACCCAGTAGACAGAATATCAAAGCTACAAATAATGTCATCCCCGAGAATAGAAAATGAATTGTGAAAGAAGAAAACTATTTAAAGATATAATTAAAGAAAAATTTACAACAGTATAAGTAGCCTCAGATGTGTAGACTGAGGGGGCACACATAGGGTGGCCTAGGAAAACCTGACTTAGAACAATGAACACAGAGACACATCCTAGTAAAATTTCTGGACTTTAAAAATAAAGAAAATTTGGGCTTCCAAAAAGATAATAATTTCATGTAAAGAGTGGATGTTAGAATGCAGAAAAAAATACCTTCAAAGACCTTTTAAAAAAGTATAAATAAGAATTTTATGCTTACCCAAATTTATTCCAAAATGGAAGAAGATAATATTCTGGAGGAAAACTTTTAGTCAACTAAGACCTAGGTGGAGAGAGAGAAAAAGAAATTACTGGAGTGGTACATTGAATCCATTTAACTGTCAAACCCAAACTTTAAAAAATATAAGAGAGAGTATATTTTTCAGAATAAATATAAACATTTAAAACATTGACAATGTAGCAAAAAAGCAATTAAAAGAAAAGACAAATGTGGCTAAACATAGGAAAATATACTCAGTCTCACTCATAAGAAAAGAAATGAAAATTAAAACAATGATATATCATTTTTTAACTATCAAATTAACAAACATCAAAGAATTTGAAGTTATGCAATTGCTGAGAAAGTGTGGAAGATAGAACTCCCACTGCTTTTGGGAGTATAGCTTGGAAAACAACTATTCGATAGTGCAATATCCATAAAATAATAAGTGCCTATAATCTTTGGCCCAGAAATTTCATTGTTAGAAATTTATTCCACAGATATACTCCAATATTTCCAAACTACTTACGTACAAAGGCATTTTTTTCAGTATTGTTGGTAATAGCAAAATATCAGGAATAACCCAAATGCCCATCTCTTTTTCTTTGTATATATTTATAGGGTACAGGTGCAATTTTGTTACATTCATAGATTGTGTAGCTGTTGAGTCATGGCTTTTAGGGTGCCCATCACCTGAATAATATACGTTATACCCATCAAATAATTTCTCCTCTTCCACTCCCCTGCCACCCCCCCTCACCCTTCTGAGTCTCCATTGTCTATCATTCCACTCTCTATGTGTATGTATATTTTTAGCACCCACTATGAGTGAGGACCAAATGCCCATCTTTATGGGATTAATTAAATAAATGTTGAAAATATACAATGAAATGTTATGCAATCATTTCATATGTGATGATATGAAACTCTATATATAATGCTATGAAACAATCTCCAAGAATATTATTAAGCAAGGTATGGAACAGGTCAAAAATTGCATGGCAATGATGCATAAAAATCAAAAAGAGAAAAATAAAGAGACATAGAGTATCAAACACAGGATAAACATCTCTGTGAAAAAGCAATTCGATAGAATGAGAAGGTCTGAAGACAGGGGCCTACTGGGGTCCAGAAGATGGCATAGTTTAGTAGTTGAGAATGTGACCTTTGGTATAAGATTGCCTGGGGTCAAACCTTAGTTTGTGTGTTAGCCATATGACCTTAGGCAAGTCTCATAACTTCTTTATACTATGAATTAAGTATATGATAAAAGATATACCACATAAATATTAAGCAAAAGAATGTTGCTGTATTAATACTAATATCAGACAAAACAAACTAAAGCAAAGATCATTAATAGGAATGAAGATATATGTCACATACTAATAGAAGTAATGATCCATGAAGAATGTATGTCATGAACTTCTGTATGCTTAACATAATTTCAAGGTATATTTCACAGACAAAATAATAACAGGAATATAGATGCTTCAAATAAAATACATAGCTCTATAGCTCCCCAAATAAACATTCTTTTCAACTACATATGGAATATTTATTTTTAAAAAATTGACCCTGAGCTGTGCCACAAAGTACATTTCAATGAAATGCAAGAAATTAATATCATATAGATCACATTCTCTGGCCATAATGCAATTAAATAAGAAATAGATATTTAAAAGTAGTTTTAAAGAACACATACATGTTTGGATTTAACACTTGAAGGACACAGTAAAAGTACGTGGTGGCAAAAGTAGAACCTTTAACGTATTTAAAGTAAAAACTTAAATCAGTTAAGTGTTCTGAAAGAAACTCAGAAAGCTAGAATAAAATAACAAAGAAAACTGAAATGTGTATCTACTCTAAGGAAATAAAAAGATAAGAGTACAGATTAATAAACAGAAAATAAATAATATGAAGGAGGAATAGGCCTAAAAGCTGAAGCTTTGGTAAAAAAAAAAATATACGAATAATTAGTAATAAATGATACATAAATGTAGACATAGTACAGATATTAGAAGTAATAAGAATATACAATGTAAATTAAAAATTTATGTAAAATGCTAATTTCCTAGAAAAATAAAAGTTGCCAAAATTGACTGGGAAAAGAATAGAAAACATGAGTAAACCAATAACTATTAAAGAAATCAAATTATTAGTTAGAAATCTCCAGCCCAAAGACACCAGACACAGACAGCCTTTACAGGTGTGTTTTAACAAATTTTTTAAAGACAAAAATCTGCTGTTTTAAATAAATTATTTGATTAAAAAAAGAAGAAGAAAATCTGGCTAGCTTAATTTGTAAGGCTAACATGCTGTTGACATCCAAACTAGGCAAGAACATTATCAAAAAGAAAATTATAGAATAATTCCTATGTAGACATGAAATCAAAAATTCAAAATATAATATTAACAAATACAATTTATTTGAGTATTAAAAGTACACACTTACCATGTTTGAGTAGCGTTTATTCCAAGAATGCAAAGCTGTTTCAATATAGAAACTGTATCAACCATATTAGCACATAATCAAATCAAAGATGCAGGAAAAAGTAATAAAATTGACAATTGTTAAAAATTTGTTCAACACGTATTGATTTGTGTTAGGTATTGCCTCAGGCATTGGGGATATAATATATAAATAAACAGAAAAATTCTCTGACTTGTAGGTGAATCAGAAAATAATCACATAAACAGATAGCTAAACTGTGTAGTGCCATGATGTAGTGACTGCTACAAAGAAAAACAAAGCAGGATAATGAAATAGAATGTGATGAAGAATGTCATTTTGAGTAGACACTCAGATAAAGTACGGAAGTGAGGCAAAAATTTGTCAGTGAGAGAGCACATCAGGTGGAGAGAACTGTGAATGCAAAGGTTCCAAGGCAGCAGCTTGCTTGATAAAGCATCAAGGGTCAAGCAGGAACCTTTAGGAGCCCTCTCGGCGGGCTTAAGGAGTGACGATGTGGATGGAAAAGCCGGGCAAAAGATAGGACATGAACTGGGAGCAGTTGCTGGCACCCAGACCATTCATTTTTTGTATCCCAAAGTAAGGACTTTGGATTTTATTCTAAATGTGATGGGAAAATGTCGGAGGGTGTTCAGAAGAGGAGTGACATGATCTGATTTGTGTTTTAAATAACCTCTCTGGCTACTGTATAGGGAATAATCTATACTAGGGCAAGTGTAATTGATATCAGAACCAATCAAAAGGGGAAGCCCAGGTAAGGGGCAATGGCAGTATCTCAGATGAAATGACACGGTGGCTTGTCCTGGGGCAGTTGCAGTGGTGAGAGTGAATGAATTGATTCGTGGATAAAATATATTAGAAAATGTATTTGTCAGGGCTCTCCGGAGAAACAGAACCAATGCGTTGGATGGGGAGGAGGGGGGAGAGAGAGAGAGAGAGAGAGAGAGAGAGAGGGTTATCATACGGAATTGGCTCACGTGATTATGGAGGCTGACAAGTCCCAAGATCTGCAGTTAGCAAGCTGGAGACCCCGGAAAGGCTGATGGCTGCAGGCTCAAGACCTAGGAAGAGCTGATGTTTTTGTTTGAGTCCTAAGACAGAAAAAAAACTGATGTCCCAGCCTGAAAGCAGTCAGGCAGAAAGAATTCTCTCCTACTTGTAGGAAGGTCAGCCTTTTCGTTCTATTCAGGCCTTCAGCTGATTGGTTGGGGCCTTTCACAGTAGAGAGGGCAGTCTGCTTTACTCAGTCCACTAATTCAAATATGAGTTGCATCCAGAAACACCCTCACAGACACATCCAGGACAGGGTTTGACCAAAATGTCTGGACACCATGCCGCTCAGTCAAACTGGAAATAATACCTAATAAAGAATATCTATGAAAAACTTAGAGATATCACACTTAAAGTCAAAATTTTAAAAGTGTCCCTAGTAGCAAGAAAAGGATATCACTATAACCACTTGTAGTCAACAGTGTGTTGAAGGTCTCACCCAACGCAATACAAGAAGAAAGGGATTAAGTGGAATAAGATTTGAAAAAGAGGCAATAAAACCATTCTTACACAAATAAGAATCACAATGTGGTTTGAAACAAAGAAGATCCAAGTGCTTTTCCACTACTAGAACTAATAAGAAAAGTTCCATAAGTTTATGGAACTCAAATCAACATCCAAAAATCATTGTCATTTCAGCAAAACAATAATGATGACCAGCTAGAGAACTAAATAGAAAGAAAAAAACCTATAACATACCTACAAATAAACCTAGTATATGTTCTTTTTTTGAAGAACGATAAAAGAATTAAATACAGAGATACACTTAAACCTTCCAAAATTATAAAGATGTTAATGTCCTCCCCCCAAATACTCTATAAACTTAATAACATTGTAGCCAAAATCCAAAAAAGACTTTATGGAACTTAACAAGTGAATCCTAAAATTAGTAAGAAAGCACAAAGAATCAAGCAGAGCCAAGATAAATTTGAAGAAGGATAAGCTGGGGGAGGCGGATATTTGCCTTCCCAAATATATCAAGAATTTATAGAGCTGTAGAAAAGGAGAAAGTGCGGTATTGGCACCAGAAGAGGCAAATAAACCAAAGGAACATAATAGAGAGCCCAGAAACAGATACTTGCATCTGTGGAAACTTGAAATGTGACCAACATGGCACTACGAATCAATGAGAAAAGGCAGGACTAGATAAATGCTCCTAGGACAATTGATTAACCTATGGAAAATACAAAATAAAATTGGATCCCATTCTCACGCTATATACAAAAATAAATTCCAGATGAATTAAAGATCTAAATGTTAAAAGCAGTGTTTGGTAGAAAATATGGAATATCTTCATAACATTTATATGAATGGAAAAATGTCTAAGACACAAAAAGTGGAGCAAAAGATTGGTACATCTGATGACACCAGGATTAAA
Source organism: Avahi laniger (assembly GCA_963575035.1). Classification (NCBI taxonomy): domain Eukaryota; kingdom Metazoa; phylum Chordata; class Mammalia; order Primates; family Indriidae; genus Avahi; species Avahi laniger. The sequence continues at coordinate 1,763 of CAUYSK010011557.1, read as the reverse complement.
AAGGAAAATGTTATGTTCAATGAAGACACAAAACACAAAGTGAAAAAATAAACCACAGGCTTTGAAAAGACATTCATAACACATATAAATAATGAAGGCTTATTTTTTGCTAAATAACTCAGTAGAAAAATGAACAAAGTGTGAACAGGCAATTCAAAGAAAATATCTAAATGAAAAAGAAACATATGAAGAGATGCTCCACCTAATAATAATGAGGGAAATGGAAAAAAAGCCAGTAAGACATCAACTCAGATTGGCAAAATTTAAATTTTAATGATAGCAAGAGTTATCCTGGTTGTAGAGTAACAGTAACTCTCATATCCTGCCACTAAGCATGTGAATTGGTATCACTTCCTTGGAAGCAATTTTGAAATAGCTCATAAAGTCGGTGAGGTTCATGCACTCCAACTTAGCAAATCTACTTTTAAATATGTAACTTAAGGAAAATTTCACTTGTGCAGAAGGAAATGAGTGCAAAAATATTTATTGCAGCATGTTTCTAATAAAAAAATTAAAAGCCAGAAATATCATTTAATAAAAAGAATAGAGTAGTAAATTGTGATAAAGTCATACAGTATAGTACTATATAGCATTTTTAAAAATGTACTGGAGATACATGTGTTATGATAAATGTCAAAAACATAGGTTGATTTGTAAAAGAAAAGCAAGCTGTAGAATGATATGTTCAATAGTACAGTGTTTATGTAAGCTTTAAATATCAGTAAATATGACCACATTATGTAGTATTATCTATATTTATGGATATTTACATGTTGAGTGAAGACATAAATTATGGATGGGACTTATAACACACTAAATTTGTGACTATGATAGGAGGGCAAGATAATACTGAGATCAAGAAGTAATACTCAAATGACCTCAGCTGTATCTGTTAAGTTTCCCCAAACCTGAAGCAAACATTGCCATTTTGTTATGCTTTCATAAAGCTGTGTGGTGAGTGGCATGCAAGGCTATTCATTTTTTTTTATTTTCAACAGTGGACTGCCCAACTCCAGAGAAAACCATTCACATCATGGTCAATGTGAAGGTTGTCCTATGGAGCTGTGAGGTCCACGGATTGTCTTGTAACAAAGCAGGATGTTCTCATTTGTATGTTTGAAATGTTTTAAAATATTTTAAAAAATTTAATAAGGTGAAAAAGCAAAGTGCCTAACAGAGTGTATAGTAACCTATGATTTGTTTTATATATTTATGCTTTTATGAGCATAGCACATGTCTGGAAGAATAATAAGAAACTGCTAAGAGTCGTGCTTGCTGTGTGTGAGGGACAAGGAACGGAGAAAGACTTGTATTTACTGTTGACTCATTTATACCCATTGACTACATTATACATTTTAAAAATAAAATAATACCTAAAAATTAAGTATAAAAAGCATTTTTACTATGTACTTTCATTTTGTGCTCTTCCATAAATCCTTTACCTGAAAGTCACCCCTCTCCCAAAAGAAAGTCACCTCTCTTTCTTTTTCCTCCAGGATCTATGTTCTTAATTTGATAACTTGAGGAAGAGTTTGAGTTGTATGTATGTATATAAATATATGTGTGTACATATATAAAATACATACATACATATGTATATGTCAGTATATCTTTTATATTTATATGTCCATATATTATATATGTGTATATATATTAATATATATCAGGAGCTTTACAATCTGTCAGGGTTTGCACAGACAGTCCTAAGTAGCACAACTCTGACTTGAAATCAGGTTTTATTACTCAAAACCTATAGTTTTTTT
>CAUYSK010011554.1:0-49832 GCA_963575035.1 Avahi laniger | reverse complement strand
TGCCCAGCCTCGTTGGTCCTGTTTTTGTTAATTAATAGGACTTATTTCTTAGAGCATTTTTAGGATTTCAGAAAATTAGAGCAGAAAGCACAGATAACATCCATATACCCACTCACCCCTCCACGTGCACAATTTTGCTGTTGTGAACATCTGACATTAGTGCGTACATCCATTATGTTGATGAGCCAATATTTATATATTATTATTAAATAAAGTGAATAGTTCACATTAGGTTTCACTCTGTGTTGTTATATTCTATGGGTTTTGACAAATACGTAATAACATGTATTGAAAGTGTCATATAGAACAATTCCACTGCCCTAAAACTCCTCTGTGCCCCAACTATTCACCCCTCCCTGACCCCAACCCCTGGCAATCACTGATCTTTTTATTGTCTTTATAACAGACAGTCACTTTTTTCCCCCAGAATGTCATTCTATAAAATATCACGTTCTCAGATAACACTCCTTTTCCAGAATGTCATACCCTTGGATCCTTGTGTGTCAACACGCAATATGTAGCCTTTCCAGACAGGTTTCCTTCACATAGCAATACGCATGTAAGTCTCCGTGTCTTTTCATGACTTGGTATCTCCTTTCGTTGTATGGTTGAATAATGTTTCATTGTTTCAGTGTACCACTGTTTATCCACTCAGTACTACTGAAGGACATCTTGGTTGCTTCCAAGTTTTGCAATTATGAATGAAGCTACTATAAACATCTCACACGGGTTTTTGTGTGGACACACATTTTCAGTTCATCTGGGTAAATACCCAGGAGCATGAGTGCTGGGTGGTTGGTATGGTAAGAGTGTGTTGTCTCCAAAGCGGCTGTGACATTTTGCATTCCTGCCAGCAATGAATGAGCGTTCCTGTAGCTCCTCATCCCCACCAGCATTTGGTGTTGTCAGATTTGGGATTTTAGCCAGTCTAGTAGGTGCACAGTAGTATCTCATGTTGTCTGTCTTTGCAGTTCCTTATGACATTGAGCAACTTTTCATGTGAATATTTTCCATTGTTGTTTGTACTTTTATTATCATTGCTCATGTTGTTACCCCTGTGTAACCAGGCCCGAGGCTCCTGGTGTCTCTGGAAAGTCAGCAAATGAAGCTGCCCTGCGCAAAGGTGTCATCCCCAGAGAGGATGCTGGTGGGCGTGGGGGAAGGGGAGGACAAGTGAAATGTATGGGCTGCCCAGAATGGCCAGGACATTTTTTCATGCTTTTTACTTACATTCTTCTTCTTTAGTGTCACAGCAATTCTGCTAGGTAGATGTTGCTATCCCCATTTTAAAAGTAAATAATCTAAAGTTGAAATTAAGTATCTTACCTAAACTATGTAATGTCTAAGTACTAGGCTTGGGTTTCAGATTCTTCACTGTCTTATTCTAAAGACCATCCACTTTCCACTCTACCATATGCCTTCTTAGCAGCAGAAGGCCCGAGAGAGGAATGCCTGCTCTGTTTGTCCTCACTTCCTTCTTCTCGACTTCTCTTAGGGTACCAGAGGGGAAAGGGCCCCCGGCAGATGGGGCCGATGTCTGGGGCAGAGCCTGGAGTGTGGAGCACACAGGGCCCAACGGATCTTACACTCGGATTGGGAGGGGGCGGCAAGCTATCCATAGCCAAAGCTTGTACAACCTGAAAATTATGTGTAGCTTCTCTGTTGCATCTCTGCACAATTAACACGAAGTGTCTCGCCCAAAAGCCTCCCCGCTAAGCTGGGGTGGGAGTAAACCAGGAAAGAGCGTTGCCCCAAGCCTCTCCTCCCAAGAAAAATGAATGTTCAGGTGGAGTCAATACCTGTCTCCATGTCCCAGCCCTGGAGGCACAGGATACAGGCACATCATATCTCCTCCCACCCCTAATCAGCCCCGAGGTCACTGGTGCAAAATATCGCACTGCCCAAGGAAGCATCAGTGAATGCTGCCTTCCTGTGGAGGTGTGGAGGGGCTGGAAATGCCTCTAGCGGCTCCTGGAAACAGGAAGCCAACCTGCTGGACTGGCCAGGAGCAGACCGCAGCACCCGGGCACACTGACTCCTCACGGCCCAGCTCCCTGCTTCTTCCTGCTGCCTCGCCAAGCCTGGCACTAATTTGTTGTTTGCTTGAACATGACAGTAATGCGTTTACCTAATTAGAAGATGTCAGAGATCCCCAATCTGGAGTTGGGATTTCCTGATGAATCACAGATACGCCCACCTGGGAGAAGCAACCTCAGTCTATGGGGAGGGCAAAAGAGGCTCTTGGGCCCCACGTTCCTGTCACCCCCTTGTGCATTCCAGAGGTCTGGCCACAGCCCTGTGGCCCTTCTGTGCCTTGACTTCCCCTTATGTAAAAGACAAGAAAGCTGCACAATCTAATTCCCTTCCTGTCCTCCCACCAGAACCAAACGTGTCACACTGCTTGCACTTCTCGGAGGTGACAAACAATATCAGTGGAAACTGCTTCCTATAGGGGAGCAATTTCTGTTTACATATGTGATGCCCACCCCCTGCAGAAATGCTGGCTGCCCCGTGGCCTGGCTGGGTTACCCGGAGAATGTCACCGCTACGGCTTCCACCTTCTGCCAAGGGAACAGATTTGCTGCCTGCTCTGAGGACAAATCCTTTAGCAGAGGTAATCCCTGGCATGGGTCCTCTGAGAAAAAAAAAAAAGAAGGAAGAAGGAAAAGGCTGCCTCTAAATCAGGGCCTGGGCAGTTACAGCAAAAACAACCTGGTTGCAGGTTTTAGAGTGATGGGCCAACATGAAGTCAACATTGTTCTTAATCTCTGCCCTGGATGGACACGTACGAATGGCATCCTGTTGTAGTAAACATGAAAGCGGAGGAGGAACTCACGATAAAACGTCCCTGGTACACTTCAGCCTCAAAATGACCTAGGCATCTAGGCATGAAATGGGTTTGCTGGTGGAGGTTCAGAACCAGGGCAAAACAGAGAGAGCAAAGGCCCCTCTCATACTCTCATTCCACCTGTTTTCCAGGTGGCCAGAGCTGTAATCTCCCTGCTCAGAACCCCTCTCAGTGACTAAGAAGAAAAAAGGGGTGTGGCTGCAGGGGTCTGCGAACCCAGCCTGGGAATTCCTCCGCAGCCGTCGTCCCCAGCAGACTCAGCACGTCAGCACATCAGCGCATCGCAGCCGGGAGCCGGGCAGTCATCGGGCGGGAGCTGCTGGCTGCCCCTCCCTCCGTCCCGCCTCCGCTGCCCGTGATCAGACAGGAGTCCCCGTACAAGGCACTGTTCGACTGCCCTTTATGTCCTGTCACCTTCGTTTGTCTTCCCTCTCTGCCACCACACCCCGCGACTCCGCCACTCAGGGTGTCAGTGAATGAAACACACACACAAGCTGACCCTGGAAGAAGACAGATGAAGCTTTAGGAAAGCCAGGGCTTCACCAGACAATGGGAGTTTACAGGTCTGTCTTCTACCACCCGGGCATGAGCTGGCCTAACTGAACCAGGAGCACCCCGAGTTTCCCTGGCAGGGAGCTGGGCTAGGGCAGGAGGCTCAGAAACGCTGGGAGCCTGAAATGAGGACCGAAAGCCCTCCTGTAGGATGCATGGCTTTTAAATTACATTTCCATGGAAAAGAAGCAAATTCATCTACAAAGGGAGCCACTTACTCTCCACCTGACAGGTCGTACTTTGACCTTGATGGTTTGGTCCATCCTGCTCCACAACGCGGCATGCGTGATACATAAGAGGTATTGACTGCGGTGTTGGAAACGGGAGAAAAATCACCCGCTTCTGCTCCTCCAGCCTCGATCCCAAACGTGTTTTTCAGGCCCCGCTCACATTTCCAGTTTACAACCACATCAGACAGCCTGAGGCAAAGTATTCAGTGTCTACACCCACTGGGTTCAAAACATTGGTTCCAAACATTCCTGGCTCAGTTCTGGGTCAGAACATTTATCTTCAGTTGGGCTTCCTTCTCCCTATAAATTCCCATCCCTAAAAGTATTCCAGTGGTGTTTCTGCCATGTAGACTGAGCCTCAAAGAAAATAAACCAGATCACTGGATGGACAGAAGTAGCAATGGGTTTTCATCTCCCAAACACTTCATGGGATCGTTTTTCCCATGTTACTCCAACACCCTATAGTAAATAAATAAATAGAATTACATAATATTTGAGAAGATCCTAAGCCTAGAATATTTTTTTAAAAAGCAACAGTTCTAGAAAACTATGCACGATAACAAAGACAAAACTATCCTGGCAACCTTAGCTTATAAAATGAACTGGGAATCTAAACTCGAAATGCAGTCACTCCCGAGTGGTGTATGTTTTACGACCAAGCACTTACTCTTGTCATCCAATCCTGTCCCCAAACCAAGACAGATTTGTGGTATTCTGAAAAGCAAGGAATTCTGGAAGCTTTGGAACGAGGCTGACTTGGATTCTCACCCTGAATCGGTAGAGTACCTCTTGTGTTGCCTCGGGCCAAAACCTTGAAGATTTTCAGTTTCCAAAATTGTGCAACAAGGATAATGATGGATTAAGCTATAAATCCTAAGGACATGGATGTTGTTAATAATAATATCATCATCATTAATAGCACCATTATTAATTATAAGTCACTCTTTCAAATAAAAGGAAAGTCACAACTGAGGTTTTAAGGAAATGAAATGGAAGGTAGAATCTGTTCCTCAAGTTTAGATTTTCCCTGGGTCATCCTGATCTATCAGCAATAAATCCCAGGATTGGAGGAAAGAACATCTCATCAAGAATGTTAATAAACAGGACTACATTTCCAAACTTCACATAAATCAGACCAAAAAATGCAAAAAGACATAGAAGTACAGAGGATCTCCCTTAGTCAACGCTGCCAAAAATACTATTATGTATTCACCCAACTGGAGTTCCTTCTAACAAACTGCCACTGAGCATATGGCTACCTTGGGCATTTTGTCATTATCCCAGAGTGTGTCTGCAGCCCCACGTCGGCAAACTCCATCTGTATCTCTGTCAATGGAAGAAATTTCCATCAGGAAATATCAGCAGGCATCAGGGAAAGACCTTTCCAATTTACTGAGATCGAAGGAAGTAACTGCAGGGTTCCCCTCTCCTGCCTCCCTTTTTCCCCAATTTCAGCCAAAAAACGTCTTGTTTTCTTTCCCAGAGATTATCCCATCACCCACCCCTGCCCACTCGGGGGGAGTTTCTGGCTGGTCCTTGGCACGTGGTGCTGCACACGATGTACAAGCTGTGTTCTGGATCACCCGGCCCCTGCAACTCCTCACTTAGCAGGAGTAAAGAGAGCAGGTGACAATGGCCCTCCCACCTCTCTTGGCTCCTGCTGCAAAGACAAACAGCTCCGTATGCTTTGTCGCTGTTGTTATTTTCATCTTTTCACGCCGCACAGCACCCATCGGAGACAACGTTGCAGGCAGGTTTTAACATCAAAGGCAGCCATGAACGTGCCCCTAGGAGCAGTGCAGACACACTTGCTGGGTGGGGGGAAGGGGCGCAGGAGTGAGGCAGGTGGGGCGAGGGAAGCCTGCTCCATGGCTAGACGTGGGGCAAGAGCATGTCTAAAAATGCCCCTCTTGGGCTCCCTTCCGTGCATCTCACAGCTTGACCACGGTATCTCAGTTGCACACGGAACGGTGATCTCTACTTTCACACTGCTTCCCTAATGTTTTTCCCTGTTAGACTTAACCAACCACCATGTCAACGCACTAGTTTAAAAGTTAAGTATCAACTATGTGCTACTTTTAGAAAACAGGCTCAGGGTGCAGAACTGCCCCCCCTCCCTGCTCCCCTCATTCTCCTTCCCCCTAAGAAGGGTAGAGCAATGGCAGAGACTAAATGGTTTATATATTGACTTTTCTGGGGATGATTTCTCTGTATGCACATGTCAGTTTATGTGATGTATTTATTTTTAAATTTTCTTACATCCAGATTTATCTGAAAGATCCACTGAAGCCCCCAGTTAACCATGCCGATATTATAGCTCTCCAGCTACCTGAGAAGCAGGCAGTGGGAAAACTCTCACCGTTTTGAAAATCCCATTACTAACACAGGCCTCACTGGGATGGTGTCTGCAATGACTCTCATGGACTCAAGGACCTCCAACCAATTTATCTTTAGACTTCACAGAACCCATAAGCTATTAAAAACTAATTGCAATTCTCCCTGAGTCAGATACAATGGAAAGAAAGGTACTTAGAGCTGGATTTTGTGAGCTTATCTATTGGAAAAATACGGAGCCCTGAGAAAATGTTCTTTAGTCAATGACAGCATGCTCTTATGTATAGAAATCCATAAATCCTCGCCCGCAAAGGACAGCACAGGCCTAAGCCCCTGGGAAGGATGTCCAAGTCCCCACCGTGCATGTCAGGCCCATGAGTTGGGTGGAGGACAGAGGAGAACACCCAGCCAAGACCAACAGCTGAAGAACCTTCAACTGGAACACTGGCTTACCACTGCCCTGGCCCAAAGCGTGTCCTGTCCCTTTTCCCAACTCCCAAATCATTTTGGCAAAGCGACATGAAACTGCTCCCAAAGTCTGATCTATTTTTATAGCTAGCTATCCATCTACATATCTCCAAAGTCTATAAGATAATAAATACAAGTGCATTTTTATTTTTATCTCTTCACATTCTACCCTCTCCCTTTTAAGGTCCAGCTCTTTCATTTTGGAAATAACTCCTCCTTCCTCTGAATAGACACAATGCTCTCTGTTTACATCTCTTGGTGCGCTCATCTCTTTCTGTCTTATGATCTATTCATTTATATTCATGTCTATTTCTGCTGGTAGAACATTCCATTTCTGGAGGACAAAATCCATAGTTGTTCCTTCCTTCTACTTGCACAGTACCTAATTTCCTTTAACATCTCGAAGGCACCCAATAAATGTTGGTTGGATGTGTGAATGAATAAATAACTTTTAATTATGCTAAATAAATACAAAGCACCACGTATAGAAAAATGCATGTCCTATTCACGCAGGGGGATGTAAGATGACAGTGTGATGGAGAGAGGGCTCGACCTGGGCGTGCGTGGAAACCAAACACAAGGAGCTCAAAGAGAACAAACTGCAAAATTCCAAGCTCTCTTCTATCTGCAGCCTTCCCTTCTTCTGAAATTACTTCTTGCCACAGTGATGTAGGACTCGCACTGCCCGTTGGGATACACAATCCATCTTCGGGAGCCCATGGTCACAAGAAGACGGGGAGAGGAAGGAAAAAATTCCTAAGCACATTCCGCCATTGGGTTTGATCACCAGCCAAGGCCGTCCACCTGCAAAAATCCCCCAACTATCACATTTCCTCTGTGCTGGCCGATAACGAAGATAATTGTTTCATTCACTTTGTCAAAGCTGAAATGAAAAGAGGGCAAAGCAAAATGATGCCGTCGTAAATCACAGGGCTGAGACAGCAAAAGAGGGACAAGATAGCGACTTCATTAAGGGTTATGTATTGTGCCATTAAGTTGGCAGGGGGGTCACCTTTCGTGTCACACCCGGCCTCCGTGATGCATTGCCAGCTCTTCTTTCCAATAAAATTAAACGGAGATGTAAAACTGATTAGGGCCATGTTTGCTTCGGCCCGTGGCAAAGGGAATAATTGATATAAGATCGCGACTGACGCGTAATGACAGCAATTTCTCTTCCTGGTCATTTCATTGCTGACCTTGCCCATTAAAATAAGTCCAGCTGCCTTGGAGAAAGAGACACTTCATTTCCCACCACCCCACAACCCCTTGGCAGTCCCCATTCTCCCCGACCACTGGCCCACACCAAACAACACGGCTAGAAACACTGCGAGCTGAGGTTTCGGGGAACAGTGGGTTGCAGGCGCTTGCTGCCACGGTTGGCATCTGTCTCAACTCCTGGACTCCCCAAATGGTGGCTGCAGACGACTCCATGCATCACTCATTTTTAGCTCCTGCCAGGCCAAAACTCAGGTGATTGGCCTGCTTGTCCTGAGCCTCAGACTTACAATGCCAGGGCCTGTCCGTGTATTTTGTCACTGCTGAGGTACAGAAGCCACAACAAGCATAAGAAGACTGACTTTATCCTCACCATAATAAATCGTGTCTTACGAGCGCTGTATGAACTCAACAATTTAGACAATCTCCGTGAGCCAAACTCTACCATTTTTTAATCAACAAATATTTATTAGAGGCCTATTAGGTACCAAGTACTGTGCTAAACATTGAGGGTAGGCCATTGTATAGTTGGTATGTTTGTTCCCTTGAACTCTCATGTTGCAATCCGGTACAACACAGGGAGGTGTTTGGATCCTATGAGTGGATCCCTCATGAATGGCTTGGTGCCATCCTCCTGGAAGTGAGTGGATTCTCACACTTAGCTTCTGCAAGAACTGCTTGTTGAAAAGAGCCTGCCATCTCCCTTCTCTTTCTCTTGCTTCCTCTTTCTTGCCATGTGATCTCTATACAGCCCCTGTTCATCTTCTGCCAGGAATGGAGTAGCCAGAGCCCTCACTGGATGTAGACGCTGGCGCCATGCTTCTTGTACAGCCTGCAGAACCGTGAGCCCAACAAATCTCTTTTCTTTATCAATGACCCAGCTTTAGGTATTCTGTTACAGCAACATAAACAGACTAACGCAAGTGGTTAAACCCACACCTTCAGGGGACTCACAGCTGAGTGGCATTTTCCATTGGGATCATATGGACGGCTCACATTTCCTGAATGCTTGCTACGCGCCAAGCACTATTCTATGTGGTTTACACCCATTAACCCATTTAATCTTCATAACATCAAGAGAGTGCTACGGCTATGCCCATGTAACAGATGGGGAAATAGAGGAAGGCAGAAGCTCATCTTTTGCCTTGGGATACATGGTAAGTAAAGAAGAGAACAAGTATCTCAGAGGCTGTGACCCAAAGCCAGAAACTAAACCTGGAGGAAACTATCTGATCAATATTTTTTTCTTAATCCCTTCTCCACCCTGGTCAAGTTGCTGATACATTTTATCCAGCCTTCAAGAAGAAAGAGTGTCTTTATCAAATGGAATTCATGCCAGATTTCTATGTTTTCCTGTGAGTTAGAACTGCCAACAAAAATGTCACGTATAGTCCAGTTAATAAACATTTATTAATAATGTCACATGGTTTAAAATCCTGTAGGTTTTTTTTCTATTTTGCTCAATGTCTGAAGTCGGTGTCTTCATGGTACGGAGAGAGGAAAATGAGCGACGCTCACGGGTCCATCCTACCCCTGACACATCTCAGCCTGCTGCTGGTGCCAAGGTCATGGCAAATAGCCGCGAAAAACGTCTGGCAAACGGGGCACCAGGAAACAGCTCCTGCCATGACTGGTGTGTCCTGGTGCCCGGCTCTGCCTCTATATTCTCAGCCTCGCAGAAGGGGAGCAGCCAGCATGACTTTGTGGTTCTCTTGCCTTTGTCCTCAGGAATCGTAGCAGTTAAATATGCATGTAAATGTGACCTCATCGTCGTAGTGACCTTTGCAACCCTGGAGGGAGATGTATTTTTTCAGACTCACTCACCAGAAGCTTGCAACCTTGATCTGTCTGTCTGTCTGTCTGTCTGATTGTTTGTCTTTGTCCCACCACTTCCTGGGCCCTGTTGGAGTCCAGGGATGCCAGCAGCTCTGGGTGGGAAGATCATAAACGACAAATTACAGACCCTCTGCCAAAAAAGCAATCGCACCGGAAATGGACTAAGTTAAACCAGACCATTTCCACCCACCACGTCTCACCATGACCCCACACCTCCGGAAAGAGTCAAAGTCTTTGTATAAATGAAGACTGCGCACATTTCCCATCTGATGACTCATGCAACATGGAATCAGAGGCCCCAACCATCTGCCCATAAACAGCAGATGACAAACGAACCTATGAGCAAGCATGGGACTGCCTTTCCAGTCCTCTTCGCCACCCGCGCTCGCTCCCTCTCCATCCCCAGCCCTGTGCTGGACGGTCCAGCTGGGTCTACTTCACTACTGTCCTGATGATGCCCTGGCTGCAGCAATGACACCACCGGGCTAAGGGACACCGGCAAATCTGAGATTCCCTGTGACTCCCAGGATTTTTCCCACACAGTGAGATAAAGAGAGAGAAACCTCTTCTTTGGCTCAACTACAATAGTAGACATTTTTTTTTTTTCATTTATGTGGCACGTATACATGGTAAGGTCACAGCAATAATCACATATAATCTTTAAAACATTTTTACCAGGTGAATGCTATTATCCTCACTTTACAGACAACGAAGGAAACCCAGGCTCAGAGATGTGCTGGTAGCCGCACAGCATGGAGGACCCAGCGCTGGCCTGGAGGGAGGCTCTGCTTGGAGAAGGAAGAATTTCCACTACTCCGCGGGAGAAAAGGCACATTTGCCTAAGAGTGGAGTCCTGTACCGGCACCGGCCCTCTGTCTTTGCTGCGAGAGCCGGAGCCAGAAAGAACATGGGAATAAAACCAGAATCCTTACAAAGCCCCCATCCCTGGTATTCTCTGAGCCAACATGGCAGCAAATCCCGGGAACTGCTGCAGAGGACCTGTCCCTCCACCTGATTTAACGTGCTGAAAGTGATCGTGGTCCCTGAGGCCAAAGACGTGGATTTGGATCCAGGAGTTGCCGTTCCCGGCTGTGTGCTGTCCAAGAGCCGTTTCTTCCCTCCACCTCTCAGTTCCCCTCCAGACTTGGGCCAGACCAACAGTTTTCAGATTACGTTCACAGTTGCCCTGGGGTTTTTTTGCGTCATCTCAAAGTCCACGACGGGATCACCTGAGCCCAGGAGTTCGAGGCCGCGGTGAACTATGATCACACCGCTGCGCTCCAGCCTGGGCCACAGAGCGAGACCTCACCTCAGAAAACACAAACAAAATCTACCATGGAGTTTTGAGGAGGCTGAGTAGTGGGCTTCAAGCCCCACTCCCCACTCTAACCAGACAGAGCCCTCCCCCCTACATCTGTTCTTCCTCCTCAGTAAGATATAATATTGCATTTGGAGTAAGGGCCTCCCCTGGTAAAACAGAAAGCAGTTTAGAAAACCACTGAGCAGGTTATCTGACGTGCATAACAGCTCTGATATTTTGTGACATATGATTATTTTCTGTGATGAAAAGTCAACTTGCATGAGATTGATGATCACCTTAAAGCCCAGAAAGATGCTCTGCAAACTTCTCTTTCTGGGACTGTCTTTGTCCAGGAAACGTCGGAGCCAACCTTCTGTCACCCACGCTCATGCCACTGACAGCGGCTTGCTCATTCGCCGAATATTGACTGAGAACCGCGATGGGGTGAGCAGTGTGCCAGCCGTTGACTTAGCCTCTTCTCAAGAATCGGGCTTGTGGAAACTCCCCACCAGCCCAGGGCTCAACAGTGCGTGGGGTCAGGCTGACCTGGGCTCCAGCGCACCCGTTATCTGGGGGACAGCGGGAGGGTGCTTACTCTTCCTCCCCTGAGTTGCCTTGTCTGTAAGAATAAAGTTGTGAAGATCAATGAGAGTCTTTCTGGAAGTACATAGTGTAATAAAAGTGTGAAAACACTGAACACGTAGCAAGTGCTCCAAAAAACGCCAGTGATCATGACCGTTGCTGGATTCAGTTGCTTATTGTATCTCACCTGAGCTAGCTCAGCTCTCTGCAAATGGGTCTCTCTGACTTCCAACATCGCCCTTCCACTTCAACCCTACTTCAGGCAGAGGGATCTTTCTTCATTCTTGTTCAAGCTCGAAGGCCAAATTCAAACGCCATCTCCTCCGTTAAGGCTTTCTTAATTCTCAGAAGCAAAATGAAGCTTCTGTATCCCCAGAGCACACTTCTGTTCTTCTATCATAGTCCTTAAGGCATTGTGGCCATTCGCTTCTCAGCAAATATTCGTCTGGGTGCCTAACAGGTGCCAACTCTTGCTCCGAGCCCTGGGATGCAGCAGGGACACCCAGACCATTGCTGATGTGTGTTGTTCTCTGACCTCAGCTCCACGTGACAGGGCCGGCTCCCTGTCACATTCATTGTTCTGGCTGAATGGCTTCTCCAGAGCCTCAACATGAGTTCTTTCAAAAGGCAGGTAAGCAGTGAGCCTGATTGCTATGCCTGTGGTTGCTAGATCTGCCGGAGTGGATGCACGAGAGCCTTCCTCCAACTGCGGTTTGGGAATTCGCAGTCAGGGGGCAAAATCTCAGGTTGGCTCTGAGTCTACCTACATCCCTGAGCTCGGCTCCCGGCCTCTCTCTTCCCTGCATCTGCACCGGGAACTAGGGCGAGGCGGGAAGAGTAGGGCAGAGCAGAGAAGACTCAGTTATACGGTAGAGGTTCATACAATGCTTACACTTGAAAATCCGATGACCGGCTAGAGGCCTATAGAGACCTATTGGAACCTAAGTGACCATCAGGTGCACACACTTGGGACCTGGAGGCCAGCCTCTTGGATTTGGATCAGGTCCATGGACAAGCCCCCGGGACAGACTGCAGCTCCAGACTTTCCCAAGAGGATGTCAGCAAGGATTTACGTTTCTGCCCAAGCCCCCTCTCACCTTCTGGCATTTGGAAAAGACGTCATAGGAGCCAGCCTGCCTCCGGGGAATAGCAGCAAAAGTGGTGAGAATGGAACAAAGAGAGCTCGCTGACAGGTGACCAGCCCTGTCCCCGGAGGGTTTCCTCCTCTCACACACCTCTACCATTTAAGGCAGAACCAGGGAACAAAAGAATGGGGAAAGTACTAAGTGGCTAGAATGTTAAAAGCCCAAAACCTCATGATCAGCTTGTGGCATTGCCGGAAGGTGGTTAAGGCAAGGAAGTTGGTGCAGCCTCCATGGGAACCATGGGGCCAGGGCAGGTCACAGGTCAAAGGCATGCAGTCAACAGGGGGGATGTGTGCGTGCACGTGTGTGTATGTGTGTGTTCGTGGGCTCTCTCATGCACACCGCATACTCAGGGAGCATTGTTTCAGGTTTACTATATTTCCTTCTTTAGCTAAATAACAACCGGTAGTAAGTTTGGATAAAATATTGCCACAGGCAGCTTAAAGCACAGCAAACCCAAGACCCACTACCCAATCCAAAGCAGCTGGAGCTTCCAGGCTCCTTGGAAAGGTGACATGGAGCCTGGCGTTGCAGCCGTGCTCTGTCTGGGAGGAGTGAGGGGCACAGGGAGCTCCCTCCCCGTTGCTTCTAAAGGTGCAAATGCTGCTCAACAAAACATTCTCGGGGAACTCTTCCGTCAGGAATGACGACTGCACTTTTCACCCAGCAGAACCAACGCTTCCCGTGGACTTTAGTGAAGGGGGAATGAATGAGTGTGCGAGAGAATGACGTCAGAGGGAACGGGGTTTTCAGTGAGAAAACATCGGGCTGAGTAGGGAGGGTAGAAAGGGAGGAAAGAGGGTTAGAGGATGAGACCACTGAGTTGTCTAAGTCCCTTCTTCCTCGAGACCTGAGACACAGACCTGGCCACAGGGAGTCCCGAGCCACAGCGGAGGACGGTGGGTGCGCACTTTGTCGTGAGCACAAACAACGGTCACAAAGCGACACAGAGGAAGTGCTGGCAGTCAAAGGGACCCGAGCAAGGAACAGCTCAGGACACAATGTGGTGTCAACAGGAACATTCCCCCAAATGGCAAGGGCGCTTTTATGTTGGACTCCGGCAAGAGGGCACGCGGCTCGGTGAAGTCCAGCCACTCGCTTGGGTGTCACGACGCCTCCCTCGCAGGCGGCAGGAGGCCAGCTGGGACCCCTGGCTTCACACCAGGCCCCTCCTCGGCCCTCCCCCTGCCCGCCCCACAGACTCGGAGAGCCCGGTGCTGATATCGGAAGGATTTTTCTTAATGTCTGTATAGATGAGTTCATGTAAGGGCTTTCCAACATAAGCATGTTTTTCTGTTCCTTCTCTCTGACCTTGGCATTTTCTTTCCCCATTCCAGGCTCAGCGCTGTCCTGTGGCCAGGTTTGCCTCTCATTTGTCAATGTTATTATTGAATTTTCAAATGCCAGTAGTACACATAAATCAATGGCTTTCTTCTCCCTACTGGCATATCCCTGCCACATGTGGTCATTCATTTTTTTAATAAGTCCTCCTCTCCTTTCACCCATTTATAAAAATGCATCTCGTCCCCCCCACCGCCGTCCATCACTCGCTGAGCCCGGCTATTTGTTGCCCTGAGTGCTTATTCATCAACGTTTCCAAAAGCAAAATCACTCTTCGCCTCCTGCTCTTATTGTGCCATCAATCTTGACCAGAGGATCAATAAACTTCGCTTTTGCAATTCCCACCCACACCCCCCCCAGCTGACTCTCTCCAAAGTGCAGTCTTTTTATTTACATTTTTAACTGAGCATCAGCACAGAGGGGGACGGCGGTGTCAGGGAAGCGAAGGGCTTTCATTTGCTCCCAAGGCGGCAATAACCGTCCATGCATCGGTCATTTAACACGGTAACCCAGTGAAATTGATACTCGGCTCTTCCCTGCCCAGGGTCCACCCGCATAAATCATAACCCGAGGAAACAAAAGCCGGGCCCGGGCACTGTGTCTTGCAGGCAGGCTGCAGACAAGGAAAGAGGCAGAGTGACTCACCCAGCCCCAGTCTGCTTGGAGGAGAGGCACACCGGTTTCCAGGAATTTCTTTGCATTGTTTTATATGCGTTAAGGGAAAATTAAAATGAAAGGGTCTGGAGTGTTGAGAAAAGGAATGAAGGCTGAATTTTAAACGGGCAGACATATAAGGCCAGGCTGGCAAAAAGGGCCTTGAATTGACTGGCTCATTAAACCTCCTCGAGGCTTGTAGAGACATCAGGTTCACGAGGCTCTTGCCTGCTGTTGATGCTCGCAGCGAGAGGGAGCCATGCCCGACCTGCAAAGCTCCAGGGAGGCAAGCGAGCTGCCTATGACGTCAGAGGGAATTTTTTTTAGCCCACTCTAAGAGCACTTCCTCAAGGCTGCACTAAACAGGTAAGATAATATGGATTGGACAACCCGACATTCCGTGAAGATTAAAGCATTTGGTTTGTTTTTGCCATTACTATTTAAATTATCAAACTCCTTTAGGGCTTCCAGGTAGCCTGGCTGGTTAGGCTAGTCAGGAAGTTTGCCAGGTGATCACTGGGACCTATAAAGTGTTAACGGTGCCCTCTTTCCAACCACTGGCGTTCTCAGCTTCACGGAGGATCGTATCAACTAAAAGAAGTTGGAAAAAGGACTTAGACTTTTGCAAACCTACTCTGCTCCAGGTGTTTTCCATACACTGTCGTGCAGATCCTTACAGCCACTCACCTGGCCAGTGTTGTGTCCGTGTTTCAAGGATGGGTCGATTGCAATACAGAGATTGAGTTACTTGCCCAAGCCGGAAAATTTGAATACAGTTCTCTCTGATTCCAAAGCCAGGCCTTTTCAGGACCCAATATTAACTCAAGGCCTCAAGAGTCATCTGACTTGGACCAGGGAAGTCCCCAAAGAGGTTCTGTGGGGAGCGTCTCATCTGATCTCAGAGGACAGCGTGCTTTTCCAGCCCCAGAGCCATCAAACTCCTGTTACGGGTTTGGTGATGAAGGACGTTAGGGGTCCCAGAGGCAAAGCAGCTCCCAGGTCCTGGTGTCTAGGGCCAAAGCAATGCCCTGGACGACAGGGCATCCATGCCCAGGTCGCAGCAGAGTGACCACTGCTCGAGGAAGTCCCTGCCCCTTCCTGAGTCTCAGTGTCCTTGGCTTTCCCTGCAGTGTCTCCATCTGTGTTTCCAGCAAAGGTCAGTGGCCCAGAAGACACAGAGTTGACCAGAGATGGTGCTGTTGGAAATGACGACCTAACTGTCCTCAGCTCTGCAGGGGCCAGAGAGCACCTGGCTCAGACGGAGTTTGTGGTGGGCGCTGGGAAAACATGCGCAGACTTCTGTCTTTCATCTCCTCGTCTGTAATAGGGGAGTCATAGGATTTGGTTAAGACACTGCTTAGGAGGCTTTAGATTTTGGGATTTCATGGGGAAGTAAAGTTTCAAAATAAAACTATGAAAAAAGCAAAATAGTTTGGGCCTAACATAGTGTTGTCAACTTTTTATTTGGCTAAATAAGAGCATTGAAAAAAATGACGATCTACTGTTACCGTTCATCACAAAAAAAGAATGTTTTAATTCCCCAAAATTTAAAAAGGGGATAATTACTAGGGCAGGCATGGTCCAGAGACTACTATTTGGAATAACTGGGATTCACTTATCGGGGTCACGCTGATAACCCCACCTCTGAATTGCGTGTATGCGTAGCACACAGCTCAGTAATTGGATATGCCCACCTTGTCCCGTGGGTTTTATTGTTTTATTGTTAAGTACATAAATCTCTGTCCCGTCAATGAGCAAATGCACTCCTTAAATACTGAGACCACGTCTTACCTTAGGTTTTTCATCACCAGGTAGAATTAATCTTGTCATTCGGTTGCGTGGAGACTTGAGGATGAGCCCGTTCACGTGGCTGAGCTGAGCAGATGGTGGGAGTGGACCCAGGTGGAAGCAGCATGTCCCTGAGGGTCACGTCAGTGGAACCCGAGCTCTGGGCTCAGCCCCGGGGCAGCTTGTGCAGCCACTTCCTGGTCCCCAGGGAGCCCACAGCTGTAGCGCGTCTAGACACAGCTGCATGGGGACTGAGGACCCTAGAGAAAACTAGAGATTCTGACCAGGGAATTCTAGAAACACCATTGCCAGCCCCTGCCCACCTCGTGAGAGTGAGAAAGCAACTTAAAGATGAACAAGACTCTCAGTCAATTAACGTAGGCTCCAAAATGGCTGATGTGAGCGGACGCGGCGGAAGGTGCTGGCTCATCAGCTGTGTGCTCCCCCAAGTTAATCCCAGGGAAGGCTCTAGAAAATATACAACTTTGCCTGAATGCCAGCCAAGCTGTCAATCTCAGGGCTGCTTCAGTCCCGGGCACCAGGCTTATGTAACTTCAACTGTTTTGCTAACAGGCCAGAAATAAACAATGAGTGGCCGGTCCTGTTTGAAAGCCAGCTCCCCTGCAAGGGGAAGGGAGAGGACGCCAAGGGGCTGAGGGAGGAAGCGCCTCGCCAAGATAATAAATCCAAACCCAAATCTCCAACATTTTGTGGTTTGACACTTAATTGATTAACTAATTTGAGGCAACAAGATTTAGTGTTCCCGCAGATTAGTGTCGAAGGGGTAATTATAGCTGAGGCGCCCATTTCCAAAGAGCGTGGCAGCTGCGGCTCCACACGGGCCAAACCTGCATTAAAGCCCACATAGTACAGCCCAGAGATACAAAAGGGTTTTTGGAACACGTCCCTTTTCGGCTCTGCGCGCCGGGATCGCTCTGGAAAGGTCATCTGGTGCCTTATCAGCATAGACAAAATCCCCTGCCTGTAATGTATGTGTTTATTCTCAAATTAAATATATTAATGTATTATTTGTTCTTAAAATGTCATGGAATAGATAGTGAGCTTAGGCCTCCTGGCAGACCTTTGAAGCTTAAAGAGTAATGTAATAATAGTACATTAATCCACAGGCCGTTCGCTCATCTCCCTGCGGAGGCCCCAGCCCCCGGTACGGGCTCCAGAATGCTGGATGTCCTGCTCTTGCTTGCAGGAGTCCGTTTCTTTCACAATGGGAGGCTTGCTGGAGGGGGTCCCACTGAAACTAAGAAAAGGCAGATCCTTCTGTTATTTAAGTAGAATTATTCCTACTACGGACTTGAAAACAGGCAATGGTCTACGTGCCCCAGGGTCAAAAAGAATTTCAGGGAGAAATGGAGAGTGAGCCCCAAAGCAATAGAATTCTCTCTCTTTGACAGTCTCCAAGCTTTCAATGTGCTGTGTGACCCCAGCTGAGGGGTGAGGTCAGCCCAAAATGTAGTAGATGCAACTACAGTCAACACAAGTACACACGGTGCTTGGGTGGGGCCTGTGTCAGGGGTGCGGCCAGCCCCTGGATGTTGGGTGTCATAGGTAGGAAGGAGGGTAGAGGTGGAAGCCTTTAAACCCAAACACTCTTGTAACTGCTCCAGCAAAAAATAACAAGGTCTGCTTAGGTGTTATTGAAATAATGTTACTTCCAACCTTGGCCCACTCTGCTCCTCTTAGCTCTGGCTTTGGTGGCCCCAATTCTGTTGGACCTTGGACTGGATTCTAGTTGAATCCTAGTTACTTCATATCTAATCCCAGCCTGATACCTCTCTCTCTGTGTCTACTTTTGCCTCTGACTTTGGACTCCCTGCCTGTGTTTCACGAGAGCTCCAGGCTGAACGCTGGTCTACACCTTTACCCCCGGAATCTTAACTCAGCCTTCTCCACACCAAGGCGCTGAGTGTTTTAGATTGGTGTTCCCTGGAAACTGACTCTGAGGGGTGCATGAGCATCAGAAGGGATCTCTGGAGATATACCCAGAAGCCAGCCAGGAAAGCAGATTGGACCTGAAAATAAGGCTTCATATTTCAACCAGTCCTGGAGCTTTGGATCTTGGAAAACCTCAGTTGCCCTAGACTGAGGCAAGGGGGTCAGGCCTTTCTATCCTTGCACTAATCGGTCACTGGCCATCCCCCTGGGGAAGGCACAACCTTGGGGGAAGCAGTTCCCTGAGCAGGGCTATTCTCAGCAACTGAGCATCTGTCAGCTGTCAGCAGCCAATGTTCCCAGCAGCTGGGCGACAGAGGCATTGGCCCAGAAGAAGGGCTCTGCCTGGGAGAAGCATATGAGTCACATGTAGCAATCCTGTTGGGTCCCTCTGGACTACCCTTTAGCCTTTTCCGGAAAAGTGAACCTACTTCCTAGTCCCACAGGCAGTTCCGGCCCTCTGCTGCCCTCTGGTGGCTCCTGCTACAACTACCCCTGGCGTGCCTGAGTGTTGGTCCACGTTGCCTAACGTGTCAACGGCAAGTTGGTGACTACCAAGCTCTTCGTACAGGGAGGCTGGCACTAGCAAGATGCTGAAATGTCACCGGCACTGAAGAAAGTCATCTCTCCACTTTTTAATTCCATCCTGTCCATCAAGAAACTGAATTCTACCTCTAGACCTTCATTTGTTTAAGTCTTGAAAGCCTTTGGGTATTTAGGAAGTTCCTTATCAAAATAAAACAGCCTTAGGATGATGGCAACATCATTTCTTCTTAAATAATCCCTTAGAGCAAGACCTTTCAGGGACTAGATCGTGAGATGCAAGGGTAGAGAGGAATCAAATATAGACGGTCACCTCTTCCGCATTGCCAGAACTGCCCAAAGTTGACCGGATGACTTTGCAATCCTGCTTTGCAAACTGTGGGGAATGTCTGTCCTCCGTGAGGCAAAGTAGGTGACGGAAAGAAAAAAGGTTCGGAGTTATTGGCTCTGCCTTCAAGTCCCAGCTCCGCCATTTATTGAGTCTGTCGTATTGATTGAATCACTTATCCAAGGACCAGTTTCTGCATCTGTAAAATGTGATAATACCTATTCAACAGGTTGTTTGCAGGAGAGTAAATCTGACCCACATGTCAAAGCACACTGTGAAGCACTGTGTCCTTCAGTAGCTATCAGAGCTATCAGAGACCAATTTTAAGACATTTTCCAATGAACTCTAACATGCCCAAAGCACCAAGATAATGGTGAGTGAGCACCACAGACTGCAGCCTGACACAACAACCCTTCTCCAGATTCAGGGAAGGCCCTTCAGCGAGGAAAGGAATGCGGACGAGATCTCCAGGACAGAACTGCTGAAACACAGTGAGAGCAGATTTTCAATCAATGGTGAATTTCAAACAGGTGAAGTCAGGGATGAAGCTAGGTCCTTGGGCTGGGTGTATAGACGCACGAGCATTACTGAAAATTCTCAAGGATTTAAAAAGAGCCCACCAGGTTAAGGTGTCATCATACCTCTTTACTAGAGAATGGGATAGCAAGAAAGTATTGCATTCCCCCATACATAATCTTTCCAAGAAATTTTATAAATTAACTTTTAAAACTAATCCTCAAGAGTAGGTATAAATTTATATGTCCGCACATGCCTATATGCAATATACGACCTAACATATACCAATACTTAACTATTCTGAGTTAACTTAACTATTATTAACTAACATTTAACTATTATAAGTTAACTTATCTATTATAACAGCTACAAATATTAGCAGCACAAGCAAGAATCAGGAAGCAAATAGAAAACCACCTCTGAAAAACTAAAATACATATCACAAAATCCAGCTCCCAATGTGATTACTTGGTGTCTTACTCAGTAAAGATATTAGAAAAAGAAAGTCAAAGAGAAAAGAAAATTAAAAGCAATCAGAAGAGTAAGAAACTGAAAAATGTGCACGCGTTCATGCACACGTGAGCACACGCACGCGTACATGTATGCCACAGTCATGGGAACTCAAAAGGCAGAAGAAGCCATTTAGAGTCAGGACAAATAAGTTCAGGAGCTGAAAGCATCGTAGTAGTGTCACTCAGTAAAACAACTGTCCTGTTAATGGTTTTGAGACAATATGGGAGACTTTAAATAGGCTTAAATCAGAGTACTTTGTTTAGGCAGAAATGAACGTGAGTAATTTGAAATTGCATTCATTGAGAAGGTTTTGTTTTCTTTTTTAAATTTGTGTATAGAAGAGAGTAAAACTACAGCTGTCGTAAAAATCTACCAGTGTTGAACACATTATTTCCCAAAGGCTAGCGGTGTGCACGTGCACATGTGTGTGTGTATGTGTGTGTGTGTGTGTGAGAGAGAGAGATAGACTCCCAAGAGTACTACTTTTACCAAAGAGATGAAAAAGTATCTTAGAACTGGAACCAAAATGCACATTTAGTAGACAAGTGAACAAGAGAGTAAATGCTGATGTTAATCTGCTCCAGCGTCTGCTCTGTCGTCATTGGGAGTCTTCTTGGAACTCCCAAGTCTAAGCGGTCCCTTGGGTAGAGCCTACATAGGGAACGCCATTGTTTGTCGGGAGACAAGAAGCCATTACTGCGGAAGCCACAGACACCAGGGAGTCGGGCTCCCTCCCAGCCGTCTTCCAGATCTCAGTTTTCTTTCACGGCCAATGGGAAGATACGTGGGCAAATGTCAAATGTTTTGAGGCTGACCGTGGGGAAAGGCGCAATTTTAATAGACCGTTTCCTCTCTGAAGCGGCCAGCGTGGAGACCACGGGAACAGCAGAGCGTTCCCCTCCACGGTAGCCCCTACTTGCTGGTCTTGGAACGGCCTGGAGGTATTTGCTCATGTTCCTGCTCTTGTCCACGTCCACGACTGCGCGCACTTCGGGGGACAGGCCTGGCGTCTGGCGGAGACGGGCCAACTGGAAAATGGGCTTATTAAAGCACCGAGACCAGGGCAGCATGAGAGGGAAAAAATGATCATTTTTTCCCCTTTCACAGATCTTTCTGAACCTACACTCTGAAAAATAATAGAGATTCCGGAGTGATCTAAACCAACGGCTATCTTCCAAGTCACTTTGCCAGCCCGGCTCGCAAAAGAGCCTCCCAGAACCAGCCCAGGTCGCAGCCCGGTAGCTGGGATGGCAGAAGGGACGGAAAGGCACCTTTCCTGCATAACCCCTGCTCGTGGGACCATAAAGGTCACAGAAAAGAAAAAAAAAGAAAAGAAACACGCTGAAATCCTTTCCTTCTGTTTCTGTAATGGTATTAGCAACGACTCTTTCTTATTCAATCGCACTCCCAAAGGATTTTCAATAAACTTTTTATGTGCCATAACTGTTACATTAAATAAAGCTGAAAGTATTGAGTAAACCGACTGTAAATCACTTTAGATGCCTTGGAATTACATTAAGTGTGAGAATTATGGATCTTTTGCTGCTTGCAGAAACAGAGAAACGACAGAGCCAGGGATTTTTATGCTGCCAGCCTTTTGAAGACTTTTAAAATTATTTCTTTATGCTCCACGACAGCCTTCTCTTGTAAATGACTTGTTCGGGGGCAAACCGGGGTAGGGAGGAGAAGGGGGACAGTCGGGTGGAGAGGTGGGAGGGAAAAGCTCCCTTGCAAGCAGGAATCCAGGGATCGCCCTGGATTTTCCCTTCCTTTTAGACTTAGTTACTACAGGTTTGAACTTTTCATTAAAAAAAAAAAATTCAGGTTTGTTTTGTGCATTTTTAATGAAACGATGGTGGATGTGATCCAACAGGGCTTTGCGGGGTGTGCATGCATGTTCACGGACATATTCTTTTCCTGGACTTGCAAATCCTTTTCCCTTCCAGCTCCACCAGCTGTTATTTTTGCAAAGTTAAAACCGCTGCTTTTATGGTATTCTTGTTCAACCGTCTTCCCAAGGCCTCGCAGGGTCAAGTCTGTGTTTTAGAGGGAATTGTCAGACTGCTGAAAAGGGAGGAAGTTTGGAGAGAATGTTGATAAAAACGGAAATCTCTCAGACCAACGCTCCCCGGTCCCCTCCTTTGATGTCAAAGCAGGTCTGATTTTGTTTGGGGAAAACAATTTAAGCCTGAGTGGTTTCTCTCACTGACGGGTCCCAGCAACAGAATTATAATCGGGGCCTGGTGACATCAAGGACGAGTGCCGTAATTACCAGACGGTGTCGGGAACTCAGAGCCAGCGTCCCTGCAAGAAGAGCAGAGGCTGCAAGGAGTCGTCTGGTCATCATTCCCAGCCAGAAGTGGGCGTGCCTGATGAATAATTCATAGAAATTCTAGAAAGGTTAGAGGCCAGGTGGCAGGGAGAGAAGTCTGAATTTATGTGCCCAAATCTAACCGTGGGCAGCATTGGGAGCCGGAGAACACCAGAATGTGAAGCTACTACAACCAATTTACGTATCTTAGCTCCATTGTTAGCGATCGTGTTCATCTTTTGCAATTCTGTTATTATTAAAAAATTGAAAAATAAAAATTTCCATTTAGCCGATCCATTGGTATGTAATTATTGGGGACCAGAATGTTATTCACACGATCTGGGCTCTTAGTGTGAGCGGGGCAGACCAGACAGCCCCACCTGAGATCACAGGGTACAGCCCAGAGGCCCCATCATGAGGACGGGGTGACATAAATCATCACGACCATGGGAACTCGGAAAGGGAGATCGGAGAAGGTGGAAGTATTCAGGGAATAGGAGATCCCCAAGTCTGCTTGCAGGATGGGCTGTTCTGCAGCGTATGGCGAACTGCAGAGGAGGGAAGGCAGGGGTGAGAAGTGAACGAGCGCAGGGAGTGGGCAGGCACAGGAAGAAGGGACAGAGACGGGCCAGCAGGGTCAGTGAGAAAAGGGCTGGTGGGTCGTCTGGAACTCCAGGCAGACCCTGTAGGTGCAAGGAAAGAGGGTTTTCTGCAGCAGGAACAACCCAGGCAATCGATGTCTTCATCAACTTTGGGCAGTCTGGCCACCGGCCGTGGCACCGGTTACCCCAGCCTCAGACGCCAGGCTGTAGGAGAGAGGGTGCCCCTGCCTGCTCTCTAAAATGCCACACTGCGTAGCCCTGACCTCCCCTGGGAGGCTGTGCAGTGACCTCCCAGTTACACCACGGAGATCTGCTCGCAGTGCTGGGAGCACTGGCCTGAGAACCCCAAGATCTGGGTTTTGACCTTGACCTTGACACTGTTGGATTATACGACATTGGGCGAATTACTCTCCTGACCTTGGGACCATATCTAGGGGACAGATGATCTGGAAATTCATTTCCAGCTCGAACTATTCTGATTGTCATGGCCACTTCTGCCTTGCTTTGTCCCTAAATAGCAAGCCAGGCGGAGGCTAGCAGAGCCTGCTTCTTTGGCGGTGAACACAGGTCGCAGTGAGATCTACTCGCCAGAGCCATCTGTATCGAATCAGAGAACATGTTTTGTCATTGAGGTTTTGTCCACTGCTTACTCACTGGGTGTTTGGTGAAGCTGCTTAATCTCCCAGGGCCTCAATTTCCACTTCTGCAAAATGGTGAAGTAATTAACGAATACAAATGCCAACCATGGTGAGAGCCAGTCATCTCCAGGGCTGTGTCCTCATCCAGCCCGGCCAGCTCATTCGTCACCTTGGCTGTGCAGCCCTTGAGGTCACAGATTTCAGTCTCCCCGTAATTTAGGCTGAGTCCCATGTTCTCCCTGGCCGTCCCCAGACAGCACCCAAAAGACAACATCTTTGTGAGCTACAGGGTTAACTGTTCCATGGAGACTTTATAAGAAAGGGTAGTCACAAGTGTTCAAATTTTAATAAACTAATAAATGAATGAATAAATAAGAGAAAATCAATGGCGGATCCTTAAACAGGGCGGATGGTGAATAAGATACACAACGCTATTACACACCCAGCACTTCTGCTTACTGTATAGATACGGAGAAAAAATATGTGAAAGCGCAACAAATTTTTATCTGGGTCTGCTCTGGGCCGAGAACTGTCTCACCCAGGGTATAAAATGGGGGCGGTGAATGAAAACAAGTATAGTGCTTGCAGCCCAGGGTCCCATCCTAGGGGCATGGCAGCCACTGAATTAGTTTAACACATACGTGCAACCATCTCCCAACCGGCAGTCAGGGAAAGCCCCATGGAGGAGCTCACGTCTGAGTCAAGGTCTTAATGACAAGCAGACAGTCGCCGTCAATACTGAGGCTCAAATCTCACTTTCAGAAAAGTCATCCCAAATATTTGTTCTAATTCTCATGGTCAGTTCTGTTATCCCTGTATATGGATGACACAGTTCACATTTGAAACTTAATGATTATAAGAAACAGCAAATAAATGTCTTTTCCCAGGGGAAGCACATCTCTGGGCATCCGCGCATGCCCAAGCGGACAGATTGCACCCCCAAAGTCTTCAGCACTCCTGGGGAAACAGGCCCCAGCCCTGCCCCCCCGCACAAAGCCTATGCAAACCACCACGCCTCCCTGAGTCACATTCTGATGAGGAAATCATTAGCGGAAAATGCTCCCAATGGGGAACCCCTTCTGTTTCGCTGATCTTGTAAATCTTCTGAATTCAACGTGTCACCGGCATGTCTCACAATATGCAAGATAATGCCCAGATTTTGCAGTGCAAAAGCATATTAACCTTTGTGGACTCTAGCAGGGTTCCAACAAAGAATGTCTGGTAAAAACGGCAGGGCTCGTGGTAATTGCCTGCCATGTGGGTAAACGATCG
Source organism: Avahi laniger (assembly GCA_963575035.1). Taxonomy (NCBI): domain Eukaryota; kingdom Metazoa; phylum Chordata; class Mammalia; order Primates; family Indriidae; genus Avahi; species Avahi laniger. Next base: position 24,866 of record CAUYSK010011554.1, on the reverse strand, counting down.
GGGCTGTATGAAGATAAGGAGAAACTGCTGAAGGCAGATCACCTGGGTTTTATTACGCTCGCCCTAAAAAATAATTAGCATGGCCTATGAAATCATACTGTGGGAGTTGGTGGGGCTTTTTTTTTTTCCCCAGAAGGAAACTGTAACCTACCTAGCTTTTCTCTTAAGAGGAGATTTGGAGTGTGTGTGTGTGTGTGTGTGTGTGTGTGTGTGTGTGTGTGTGTTTGCACGTACGCTATGCATGTGCCTCCCTGACAGCCAAAGATAAATGAAAAAGCTGATGTTAAAATAAATACCACGTCAGGAGCAACAGGGAGTGTTCAGCGAGAGCACAGCTATTACCCACACTCCGCCCGAGCCAGGGCAAGCCATCATCGGCCATGTGCACCCACGGTCAGGCTGAGCATTTCCGCCTCTGCTTCTTTCTGTTGCTTCCCCGTAGATGGGAGACCGTGCCCACCCCGCCCAAAGGAGAAAGTTCTTTCCAACACTCAGAATCTCAAGGCCAGGGCAGGGTCACCTGAGGGTCCCCCAGGGAGTCAACAGCACTTCACACCTCAGTCCCCTCGGGCCCGCCAAGGTCACCATGCAGCCTCGGAGGTCAGCGTCTGGCCCAGTTCGTTTTGGGAGTGGACACTGGAGACTTGGAAAATGTCTTTGATTAGTTATTTTTTTCCCCTGTCCAAAGGGGATGGAACGTGCATATGTCATGGCAGGAACATAAATTGTATCAACTCCAGAGTAGTAACATTTCTTAAAGATGTCACCTTTGCAGAAACATTTTCATTTTCAGCACGTGGACTGGATTGTCTCAGTAGTTCAGGAGGTTTGGGATCATGGCTTCGATGAGTAAAGGTCATGTTCTGATTGTTTATTCCCCGAAACTCCTGGACACTCAAATCTCAGGAGGAGAGAGCGGCTGGTGAGCACAGACAGTGTCCCGTCCTGTTGCGTTTCACAGAGAAGGAAGGGAGCTGAGCTTTGTTTCTGGCACAGCAAGAGTGAGGGGCAGGAGAGGTCTGTCTGTGCTCCCCAGGTGCTCGTGGCCGCCTCTCTGTGGGAGGAGCACATTCTCCAAGACAGGAGAGCTGAGCAGTGTCCGGCCTGCCAAGGCGGAGTTGGCCCACCTTGGGATAGGCCCTTAAGACCTCGTGGCCTCAGATTCCACATGTGCTGAATGAGAAGGCTGGGCCAGGTGGCACAGTGACGTCTCACGTTGGCACAGAGCATAGGAGCACCTCCGCCCACCCCCTCCGCTGCCTCCTTGCAAGCAAGTACCTTAGGAGACCGTATCAGTCAATTCAAGCCGCCATAACAAAATGTCATAGACTGGGAGGCTTAAACAACACAAATGCATTTTCTTAGTTTTGGAGGTGAAAAGTCCAAGATCAAGGTGCCAACCAATTCGGTCTTTCTGGTGAGGGCTCCTCTTCCTGGCTTGCAGAAGGCCACCTTCTCATTGCAGCCTCACATGGCCTTTCCTCTGAGCACACAAGAGAGAGCAAACCATCTTTCTCTCTTCCTCTTCTTAGGAAGCCTCCAGCCCTATCCAATGAGGTCCCCAACCCTATGACCTCACTGAACCTTAATTACCTTCTAATATCTCTGTCTCCAAATACAGTCACTCCAGGGGTTGAGGGGCTTTAACATATGAATTTGGAGGTGGGCAGGGAGGGCAACATTCAGTCCACAGCAGAGATATATGTTAGTATCATCCCTGTCTTCCAGACAAGGCAGACTTCAGAACAGTGCATGGACTCAGCAGAGAACAGCCAGCGCGAGAACGACAGGGCAGGGCCTGGAAGCAGGTGCCTCCGCTCCAAAGCCAGAGCTCAGCTCCCTGCAGGACAGCGCTTTGTTCCAGCTCAACAATGGCGAAATCCTGAGCGGCCTGGATGGTAGAGTTTGGCCTGCCTGTCCTTTGGGTGGGTGCGATGCAACTGTCGCCGGCCAGAGCGGCAAGGGGGAGGGGAAGGGGGCAGCTCCCTGACCTCTCCCCTCCCAGCCGGGCTTTTCTGAGCCGCGACCCTGTTCATGACTTCAGCCCTGAGATTGTCTTTATGGCTTCAGTCTCCCCTGCATTACCCTGTGGAGAGCTTTTCTTCATGGCCAGGCTGATAATTTATTTAGTTTTGCTAAGTGTTGCTTTACAGGGAAGGGGCAGGGGGAGGGATGAGGAGGAAGATGGGTCGCTGTCTTTGAAAAGCCGACTCATAAATGTTCAGGTACGTTCCTCTTTCTGTCGGCTAAGCAGCTTTCCCAGCCAAAAAAATAATCACACTGCAAGCATCTCCCAGGTCTTGAGAGAGCAGACGTATTTTATCTCTCCTTGGTGACGGCCCTGAGCAGCTAATGCTCTTGCATTTTAAGCTTGAATAGATTTTTGTCCAAGGCAGCAATAGTTTGTTGCTCCTCGTGTAAAGGTCTTTGCAGTCCTGGAAAACAAAAGAAATCTCCTTCAAGCAAGGTGAAGGCTTCTTCTGTCTCAAGGCACTTCCCTGGATGTGGAAGATACTGTTTGACTGCCTAGAAGTCACCTCAAGTTCTTCTCTGCTCTCTCCTAGCTCCCCTTGTAGACAAGGGTGGCCCCATACCCCAGTTCTAACCAATGAAATGGAAGGATATGTCTGCTGGGGAAATTCTAGGAAAGGCAGAGCTTTCTTAATAAATATAACCTTATGAGGGGAAAGACTGTTGCCTTAACACATACCAACCGCTTTGAATATGGTTGGGATGCTTGGTGCCACAGCAGCCCTCTTACAACCATGAGGCAACAAACACAAAACCAAAAAGCCAATATTCTCAGGATGGCAGAGTAGCACGATGTGGAAAGAGTCTGGTTATTTAATGATAAATTAAACTGTTGAATCAACTACAAGGCTGCTGCCTTTAGAATTCCCTGCTGAGTAAACAATGTATGTGTTTGTGTCATAAAGCCACTGTTTACCAGGATCCGTGTTACTTGCAGCCAAAAGCACTCCTAATTGATGCACTAGAGCCAGATCACCGGATTAGTACTACTGTCAGAGAGTCAACCTCCATTTTTTAAAAAACATCCCTTGGAAATGATTCATTCCATGATGAGTCTAGTGCTGGCAAGTACCAGAAAGTGAAGCAGACCACCCACCACCCTTGGATCAAGACGAACCCGCAGAGTGCTTCCTCTCTGGGCCGCCTGCGTGACATCATCTACCAAGCTTGCACACTGAACTGCACTTTGGGACGACACCATCAGCTTCCCTTGATGGATATTATAGGAAATCCCCTCTGGCCTTTTTCACCAAGTCCATCACAGGGTTGTTGCTGAGGACATTATGTTGCAATGTCTTCTGCGTGAGGATCCTGGCATAATTATGTTTTCCGGTTTTAGTAACAAGTCACTCCAGTGTCAGGTGAAGAGTGTGGTTCCCTGGGCCTCAGGTAATCAGACAATTGTCTCCACTCTCTGGTTGGGATATAGCTAATACCCTGGCAGGGGAAATTCAATCTTAATTACTTTTTCAAGAGCCACCTTTAGCTAACCAAGTGTGGGTGGACACCCTTCTCTCACAGCCAGACTGAGAATCTGCAACTGCTTTCATCCCAGACGTGGCTACGCAGGAGAGGCCGTGGTGGTGGCGATTTGGTGGTGGCACCATGCCAAGAAGGGGGGCTACCGACTGCTCAAGTTCCTGTTCTGGGGAGCAGACAGACGTCTGTCTCTCCATGACGGAACACAGAGATTCTCATTGTTCTCAGTCACATCCAGGTGATGGGAAGCTGACCAGATTCCGGACAGACAGACATCAGCACACCTCTGTGCTGAGTGTAGGTCCAGCTACTCCTCTTACTGGATGTGGCTACAAAGAAATCACTTACGAGCGGCCAATGTGAATAGCAGTAATGCCGTGTCCCCAGGACTTTCCTTTTTTATTTGCGTTAGATTCACCATAGACGCTGGAGGAAGCGGAGACCCTCTGTGTTTTAGAACTACAAGAACCCATTCACGTGACAGACAAGGAAACTAAAGCCCCAAATAGAGAAGTGACTAAAGAGCCTGCAGATGGCACAGAGCACGGCCAGAACCCGTGTCTCGGACTCCCAGTCCAGTGCTCTCTGCACCACTGGGCTTGATGGAAAAATCTTACCAGAAACGAGCTCAAAAAGCGGATCCTGTTTCCACTCACTTCTTGACGCCAGAGGCTTTAGGTGATGACCCTCTAGGGATCTAAAGATCTTCTTCTTTGGAGTCATTCGTACTCCCTGACCTTATTTCCAACGATTCTGGACTTTGTTAAGATGGTCTCAAAATCCTTCCGTTAATCTCAGAAACACTTCCCTATGGTCTCTGTTTTGTTCCCTTGCTTTCCCGATGCGTCTGTAAAAGATCGTGGAGAGTGACAAAAATCCCAGGACATCGTGCCTGGAAGATTGCATTCCTGTGTGGGAACGGGAAGGAAACGCGACGGAGGAAGAGAGAGTTTTGCAAATACGACAAGGACTCTGCGCTTTCAGAACAAATGAATGTTGCTGGACACAGCTCTTGCTCAGAGACAAATTTTGTATGGGCTCAGTCATCCCCTGGTAGTAACTGACATGATTCCTTATATCTTCTTTATTAAATATCAACAAAGGGAACACTGAATAGATGATCCAAACCCGGCCTCGGCCCCCTTATTAGAGACCTGGCCCCTGTGACCTCTCTCTTGCAATACACAGTCTCTTCCGCCTGGGTCCCCCGTCTCAGGTAACGGCACCAACAGTAATTCCCCCTTTTCCTTCATTTCTTCCACCCAGCCATTCTGCCTCCTAAATCTCTCTTACACTCTACTTCCCTCCCTCTTCTTCCGGTGTCACTAGACCATCTCACCAGGTGCATTAACTCCCCTCCTGAGCTATTGCCGGTATCTCCTCCTGATTTCTTGGCTCTGGGGATATCCCGCGTTCCTTCTCAGATAATGTCTCTGCTTAAAAAACCTGTGGTGGCTTCCCGTCAACTGCAAAGCCCGTGTTTCCCAAACTTCTCCACTGAAGCACCCTGAAAACCCAGGAGAGTGTCTGGCTTGCTGGAGACAGAGGCGTGCCCCATTCTGAGAGGCATAGCGTACGCTGTTAACTGATATTTTCAAATGGAACTTGAAATCTCTGCCTTCCTTCCCAGACAGCATGTGTTTGAGTCCGGTACAAGGTGTGAACATGAAAACACAATATTACACATTGCTGCGAAGGGAAGGTTTGGGATTAACATCATGGAAAGTGTAATAAGTAGATGCTGTTGAGTGAATAAATGAAAGAAGATGAACGTACAATATCTTTTTCCAATTAAAGACAAACAAAAAAGAAAGAAGTTGAAATCAGCGCGAGGGATGAATTGTAAGAGAACACCCTCTGTCCAAGGCCATGCGACGTTGCGCAGGCTGCTTGCAAACATGAGGAGAGTATTCTTGGCTGCATGGTTCTATGCCCCGCACTCTAACCAAGTGAGAGGCACATTTCCACATGGCAGAGGAAGGCGTACGTAGACTTTGACGTAAGATTCCAGAATGCAGACGCTGCACCCGTGAGCACTGCAGGTGGCCATCCCCAAACTGCTGGGGCTCTGTCTGCAGAGCCCTCCTCTCTCCTTCCCTGCTAACTCTTCTTTCCCTCTTCCTCTAACAGACCTCAACACGCCGTTCACAATACAACAGGAACCTCAAAGACGCTTTGCGTGCTAAGTGGAGGTCTAAAAGAGCCGAAACAGAAGAGCGCTGGAGCGATGGACACTGGTGGTGTTTGTTTCACGTCCTTAAGAACTACAGACAGCACGTGAATCTCCAGTTCAATCAGAGAAACTGGCAGAGAAGTAAAAGAACTTCCTCGAGAAGCTGCCCCTCCTGGAGTAGGCAAGAATTGACCATTCAGCTAGAGCCTGGGTTATAGCAAACGGATCCTCGGGTTAGAGAATGAAATAATAGTCAACCCCTGGGCAGCCCTTAGCATGTGCCATGAGTTTTTCTATGTGTTTTACATGCAATCGCACAATTAATCTATCGAAAATCTTTGAGGCGGGTACCGTTTACTGTCCCTATTTTATAAATGGGGTAAGCGTGGCACGGTTTGTTTGTTTTGTTTTAATAACATGGCCAAGATCACACAATCTGCAGTTCTGAGGAATGCAATTTGTAGATCAAGAATTCTCTATTCCATTTAACTGTTACAAAATGGCAAAAGAGATGCCCTCATTAAGAGAATATGTCAGTTATGAAGCTTGAGGGAACTACTTGCAAACTAAGCTGAGAGATGATTCAAAATAAAGCACTGCTGATTAGAAAACTCAGAGACTGAGAGACTCAGAGCTCAATCTTCAAACCAATTATATAGTATAATATCTTGCAAATTTGGACTCAAATGTTAACTGAAAATGCAAAAACGATTATTGATGTAGGTTTATAGGATTGATAATCAATTAACAAATAGGAGAAAGTGAAAAGAAACCAAGGGAAATAAAGCGCTAAATTGCTTATTAAACTAGAAGGAGTCTGGAGATGTTTTTAAATTTGATAATTAGAGAGCCACAAGTTTAAGTGTGTGCTTGATTAAATCAAAGACAATCAATATCAGAGATTGTATTAACAAAACAACAATCGGTGTACAGAATACTGAGAAGTAACTTACACATAAAAGTGTTGTGAAGCCACAGAATTCACAAAAAGCTATGATAAAAAGAAAGTAGGCAACTTTACAGAATCATTTGCCCAGAGAATTCTGTGAACAGTGTAGAGTGGAATCTTCTATCTGTAGTATTCTATTTTAAAGGTTGTCCTAGGAAAACACCCCAAATTAACGTCTGAGAATTAGATTGCAGGTGTGTATAATGATCCTCGCTCAACTGGACAATTTGGCTCCCTTGGGGAAAGTTTTACTTCTCACTGTACAAGTTTTCCCTTTCCCCAAGAAGACAGGGGCTCCTCTGTGCCCTCTGGGCATGTAGGGGTGTCCCTCCCTACAGTTCTCCTGCTCTCTGCTGGGGGAGTTCCCCGTCCCAGAGTTCCCCTGCTTCCCCAATACAAGCAGACATGCAGATGAGAACTCCACCCCTTGTGAAGCTTCTCACAACGAAGGAACCTTATTATTGAATCTCCCCTCTAATTTTAGGCACTATTTACAGTTCAAGAAACTTTGTGAGATGTGGAAATGAAAATCACTCTTCATTCCTGGAATCAAGCAAGATCCATGAAAAACCGAGTGGGGTAGCAGAAAGTGATTTTACCTTCTACTGAGACTGACTTTCAAATTACTAAAGAAAAAAATAAAATAAAACTATAACTGTTTATGTAGTAAAAGAGAACAAACAGAGGGATTAGCAAAGCTGCACAAAGCAAAAAGCATAAAACCAGATAATACAATAAGGAAAAAAATTATCATATAAAAATGAGAAGAAAAACAAAACCCAAAGAGCATAAAACTAGGTAGTATTATAGAATGAGGAAAAGCTGTGATTATAAAAATGAAAAGTTATCCGGTTTAAAGCAAGGCTCTGAAATTGGTTTGAGTGACAAAATCTACTTAATTTTGCATCACTCAACATGTTCTTTGAGGTACAAAGAAGATACTTTTAACAAAGCAATTATCTGCAATTACAACGGGTCTATTTCAAAGACACACAGGAGTGTGAGCGTGGGCTGGGGACCTGCCTCATCTGCTACACAGTGACTCTGGATCCTAATGTTTCCACATTTCAGCAGTTGTGTATCATCTGGGACAGAAATCCGAGATCTGCGGACCCAATTTATGATACACGATGAATTAATAAGCAGTCAGGAAATTTTGCATCCAAAATGAAAAAGCGAACTATGCCAATTAAAACAACAACATCAACACAAACCTGTTAGAAATACCAGCAGGAGTGAGGCTAAATCCAATGCTCACGTGTGTTCAGAGAGTCACGCATATATCATTTTCACAGTCACCTTGCTAAACCTTATACCAATTTCAGTGACAAAATGATTTTGAAGTTCATCTGGAAGAAAAAACAATTTAAAATTTCTACAAAATTCTAGAGGAGTAATGAGAAGAAACCCAATCCAATATTAAAATAAACTCCAAAGCTAAAGTCATCAAAAGAGTGTGAAACCAGTGGAAGACTCAAAGAAATATTAATGAAATAAAAGAAATGGCACTGAAAATACCATATGTATTTAATAATGTTTAAATGTATTTACTTTTAAATATATCCCTTTGGTGTAACAATGCCAAATGTATTTAATATTTAATAAATACACGTAAGTAGATATATGAATGAGATAAACATACTAGTAGTAAAAATTTAATATTTAATAAATGTAATATAATTTAATACAATAAAGAATAATAAAGAAGCAATAGAGAATATAATATATAATAATGAATAAAAATGACCAAGGCAGTTGAGGAAAATGGCAAGTTAAATTTTCACTTCACATTAAGTGCCTGACTCATAATTAGGGACACAATAAATATTTGTTAAAAGAATAAATGAATGGATAATATATTCAATTCTAGATGGGTTAAATACTTGGCAAACCAAAAACAGTACAAGAACTTAATAGACATATGTCATACTGATCTCTCATTTGGAAACATCTCCCTAAATGTAGAAGTGACAGATTAGATAACAAAGGAAACACCAGCACTGATTTCATGGTATTTTCAAATCTATCTCTACGAAAAAAAACCCACCAAACTAGGGAAATAATTGCCATGCAAATCTGGCATGCAAAGGATTGACATATTTCATACAGAAAAAGCTCTTGCAAATTAAAAAGATGAAGACAAATATTCCAATGGAACTTGAGCAAGGACTTGGGGAGGCAATTCTCAGAAGTGTTGATAGAAAGACAAATGGCCGATAAATGGATGAAGAAATAGTCAACCTCGTTTGTTATTTAACACAGGAAAAATTAAACACACCCACAAGAATAATTCAATTCTTAAATATTCCGTCATCAAGAACCCTCTCCTCCAAAAAATATACATATCCATCAGATTTGGTGGACCCTTTCAGAGTCCTCTCGGATCTCTGGATTCCATGGGAACCTAGATTCTGAATTTCTGTGATTTCATGTTAACAAATTAAAGAAAGAGGAAGTGACGAGATAGATATTTTATATACTTCTGGTGGAAATATATATTCATATATTTCTGAACAGCATTTGATAATATATATTAAGGACCTCAAAACTATCTATAATTTATTCTTGGTATAAATACTTTCAAAGAAATCTGATAAGGGCACGATGACATATATGCAAAGATGTTCATCATAGCATTATTTATATTAACAAAAAGTGTTAGCTACTTATATTCCCCAAATAAGAAAATGCTTAAATAAATGATGTTACATGCTTAAGGTGGATTATTCTACCGTCACAGTGTTTATCAAGACTATTTGACATGGGGAAATACTTACAAAGGATATATTAATAATATGTAAAAGGAGAATATATTTGGTATAAGAATAACTACATTAACTATCTATATATGGGAAAAGCTAAAAAGATACTTGCAAATGGTAATTGTTTCTGTATGAAGAAATGATGAGTGTTTTCCTTATTCTTTTCTAAAATGAGAATATATTTTACTTTCAAAACAAACAAAAATAGCAAGAAAAGAATAACTACAGAGATGTGGTTTGGGTAACAAAATCCAAACAAGAAACTGAAATACAGAATCATGGCTTTAGAGGCTCCCGAGACCTCCCAGTCTTCCCTCAGGAGGATGTTTCACGAATTACGTTCGGCTCTCAGTGCTCCCAAGGAACAATGCCACGTCAGTCACCCGGGAATGACCAGTCTACTTCCACGTAGGGGCAAAGATGGCCACCTATTTACTTTGAAATGATCTAATATATAATTCATCTGTTTCTTTGTTTTTTCTCTTGTGATTGCATATTTATGGGGGCAAAGACATTCTTATCTAGGTTTTTTTGGATTGAGATCTAAGACAGTTCACACAAAACAATCAATAAGCCAAGAAACATTGTTTTGAGGTCTCCGTTGTCACTTGGGAAAAAGGGCATGTGTTTGGCCTGTTGGGATTAAAATATTGTGGGAAGCCAAACCAGGATATAATCTTCAGTGACATAAAATATGGTGATTAAACACTCAGGCTTTGGAATGAAAAATACTCAAAGACTTGAATCCCAGTTTTATCATTGTGTGCTGTGTGGCCTTGGGCCATTTGCTTACATTCTCTGAACCTCTGTCTCCCCATAGGTAATGTGAGTAGGCTGTGGGTACCACCGAGATAATGTGCTTGAGGGAGACGTGTGTGAGTGTTCATTTTATCTCCTCGATCCTATCTGATCGCCCTAATTTCAATGGATATGTTTGATTGGGAACCTGAAACACATCTCCCTTTGGTGCCGAGCTCTTGGCATTGATGTAAGTCTTGCATAGGGGAATTAATGTTTATCGACTGCCTGCTTTTCACCACACGCTATGTTAGAGCTTTGCAACTGTAGCACAGATAAAACTTTTCATGGCCTGTAGACCATGTCTACTCCCTGTGTAGTCAAAGGAATGACAGCTGTTGGTGTCACAAGCAACCCCCAAATTTTAATGGCTTAACAAATACAAATTTATTTTTTATTCACTTTGCATTCCAGGAGTTTAAGAGTTCAGTGGAAATTCTTCTATGTAGTGCTCTAGTGCTCTCCATTTTGTAGTTCTGTATTCTGGGGGGCCTCTTCCAAATTTCTCTGCTGGGACCTCCGCATCCAAAAACAGGGGGACGAGCAGAAGCACTTCACCTCCAGGCCAGAAGGAGGCGGTGTGCCTCACTTCCATGCACACTCTGGAAAGGACGAGAGAGACTATTACATCCCCCATCCCCACAGGACGGCACATTGCACAAGATAATTATACCTGCATCGGGCTGAAAATAATAACTGGATGTAACAGAATAAAACATTAGAACTCTTTATATGCTTTAGGTTGATTTCATGAGCAAAATTTAATTCTTTTTTTTTTACACATCTGAGCCACAAAGTGAAAATTTTAACCCAACATGTTGCATCATCTCCCAGGAGCTCCAAACGCACCTGTGAAGTATGTATTATTGGACACATAAGGACACTGTGTATCAAAGGTCAGGAGAAAATCACACAGGCAGTGCTGGGCAGAACCCAAACCCAATGCAGTCTGCCAATTTTCCATGCTTGTTCCACTCTTCCATGCGATTCTCAATTAATACAAGTAATTTTTTTTTTAAATCTCAGGTTATTGAAAAATGGTCTCCACTGGGCTTTCAAAATCATCACCCCTTTCACTTGGATATATTAGGCTGTAGAAAGACCATTCTACAATCTTTCGACCTCAGTTCTCAAGCCTGTTCCCTGACCCTCAGGCCTATGACCCTGGAAACATCTATTGGTACAATCGACACACCCATGGGGGGAGAGGAGGGAAAAGCTCGCGTTGCTGGCAGTTTGAAGAATGAACCTCTAGGAGGATGAAGCCTCCTGACCTGGGATTTCAAGAGAGGAAGAGGAGGAGATGACAGATTAGAAGGAGAAGCAATTAGTATAGTGTTGAAGAGTACCGAAAACATCAAATATATATCCATAAACCACAAAATTGTAAGGCTCTCAAGACATTAATTAGCTATGGTTCCTTTAATGAGCATTATGTCAGGAAACAAAAAGCTTTCTGGGTTAAGTAGGACTGGAAAACACTGAGTTAAATAAAATAAAACAAATTTTCAATTCTGTAGATCTGTAATAAGTTACATATACTGATAATATTCAAAAGTAAATGACACAGCATTTTCCAAAATTATTTGGCCATTGGACCGTTTTACCTACAGATCATCTCTTGGAGCTCATAACCACACATGTCCCCTGGTCCCCAGGCAGTGCTGTGATCCTAGCTTCTGCAGCTGAGGGAAAAAACCCAGAGATTTGTCCTGGTTGTACCAGCGACCCAGAAATGACAAAGACCTAAAATGTAACCCCTGGAAAACACAAGCCAAGAAAACCTGGGCAAATACTTCACCATTTTCAGATGAATCATAGTGCAGTACGGTCTTCACACTGATGAGGTCTGCACAAACTCAGAACTTGAAATGCTTTGGGTAACATATCCTCTGCATTTCTTCCAAGCAACTTGCTGCAAATTCAGTGGGAAAACTCATCATAATAATGCAGCTAATTAGTCACTAAACTAATTACTCTGTGTTTTAGGATCGACTTATGTTTCTCTCCTGTTAGAGGAGAAAAAAATAGAGTCCAGTTACGGAGCATTGTTTCATCTGTTTTAATTAGGAGGTAAAGAGACTTGGAAGTCTTATGATAGGATGTTGCAATTTCTATGCTATGAATTTTTACTACCAAATCAAAAATAAATAAATACTCGTTTTGAACCTGTCTAGTTTGTTAGCTCTTGAGTTCCCACTCTGATCCAATGACAGCTTATACCCTCTACAAATGCCAGCATTTCATCTCCTGGGTTTGAATCTTATGTGCATGATTCCAGAGTTCTACGGACTCTGTATTTTGTGTGGTTGTCTCATTTACAAAACTCATTCCCACCTGCCCTCGGTAGGGTCTAAAGTTAAAAACAAACAGAAGCAACTGCTCCCTCTCGGGAAAGGAAGCCTGCGACGAAAGGGAGAAATGCAGTTGCTTTCCTGGTTTTCCTCACGCGGGACGTGAGGGGTATGCAGGGGTGATTTTTTAATATTCATCAAATGCCTTGGAGCCGCCACTTCCATTCCACAATGTCTAGGAGATTTATGGAACTGGAAATTTTGTGCTCAGGTTTTCTGGAAGCCTCTGTTCTGGGCCCTCGGGAGGGAGGGAAAAGTGAATTCTGTCTATTCCAAACAGCTAGACTCCTTCGATCATTAAATGAAGCACTGTACTCCGCAGGTTCCTAAGGAAAAACACCGCGGGCCCTGGTAAAATACGGGCAGGGGGACAAGACGCCCAGCAGTTGGTGGCCTCCACGGGCACTGATCCCTGTGGCACCATTTTACCTGCATCCCAGCCCCCAGGGGAGGGATGCCAGGGACAAGTAGAACAAGCAAAGGCTGTCCCTGTCCTGGGAACCTCCTGCCTGCCTGATAACGTGGGAAAGACAGAGGGAGCCCCTCCTCCTGCGGTGGGCCAGCCAGCGTCCGCTCCCCACGTGTGATGACCAGGCTTGCGGCTGGGTGAATGAACCAAGGAGCCAACAGAGGGACACAAAGGGCTCTATTCTCCCCCGAGAGGGTGGGGCTGGCCGTCCTTTGGCCAGACAGATAAGCTTCATTGCCTATGATTTCACCAAACCCTTGTGCCGAATATTCTCCCCCTCACCCAAGCCCTATCTTTCCCGAGGGAGCAAAACCAAAGAGCCCCGTGTATTCTAAAGCCCCACAGTGTGGTCCACAGCCGCGCTGGGCAAAGGGGTGTTGAAGGGGTGGCCCTGAGAAACCAGACCAGGCTCTTTGGGAGACATATCTGCCTCCTTCGGTCCCCAGGGGTTGCTTTATCCTTTGACAGGAGTGGCCGGAAAACCTCAGGATGATCAGGGGGCGTTCTGACTTCCCCCTGGTGTGGGGAAAACAGTGGGGTGGCCAAGGAAAGCGGGGCTGTAGCTCCTTGGGAAGCCCTCCTGTCCCTCTCCCTCCCTCCCTCTCTCTCTCTCTCTCTCTCTCTCTCTCTCTCTCTCTCTCTCGCTCTCTCGCTCTCTCGCTCTCTCGCTCTCTCTCTCCCTGCCTGGCCATGCAGCAGGGGTCACTGTACACCAGCGGGAGGAACCGGCTCAGCAGCACCGCACAGGACAGGCGTCTGCTGACGTCCCCTGTCCCCGGCTCTGCAGGCAGGAGCCCAAGGCCAGGCCACGCTGCTGTCTCACCGCCCACCATTCCCAAGGTGATGACCTTTGCAGAAAAGGGACGGCAAAAAGAATCCAGTAGAGCTCATGAGAGGGCAGGTGAGACAGAGGCCCCACAGCTGAGGAGGCTCCTAACCTAGGGGCAAACTAACCAGACAGAAAGAAAACTCACCCGCAGCCACCTACGTGGTGTCCCCCAAGCCCTGCTGTGGCATTTAACCCTGCCACGTCCTGACCACCGGCGCTTCCCTGTTTCTTCATGGCCTGATCTGCTGCCTCTGAGTGAGGACTCCCTTGGATGAAGGCCCCAGTCCCCAAAGTCACGCACAGCAGAGCTGGGAGGACCCTCGAAGATCATCGCCTGCCTGTTGGCCCTGGGCTCATGAGGGCCCCAGAGTCCCGGCTCTCAGGAGCTCCAGAGGCAGGAGAGGCAAAGTCCTGCGAATGGGCCGCACTTCCACCGGAGAGCACTACCTGAGTCACCTTAATCTGGGTCCCCTATGATTTCATGTTTTGCTTTATTTTACGTTATTTATTTATTTTAGAGACAGGGTCTCGCTCTGTCACCCAGGCTGCTATCAACCCTCACTGCAGCCTCAAACTCCTGGGCTCAAGCAATCCTTCTGCCTCAGCCTCCCAACCAGCTGGGGCTATAGGTGCACGCCACCACGCCCAACTAATTTCTTATTTTTATTTTTTGTAGAGACGGGGTCTCAGTATGTTGTCCAGTCTGGCCTTGAGCTCCTGGCCTCAAGCCATTCTCCTGCCCCAACCTTCCAAAGTGCTGGATTATAGGCATGAGCCACTGTACCCAGCCTGATCAGTTTTCTAAATCTCTCAACAGAAAAACCTTTGGAATGCCAACCCTTCCGTCTCTCTATGCAGCACCCGGCTCATTCATACTGTGCCCAAGCTCCATCTGTCCTCTCCCCTTTCGGATTCCTTGGCTACAGGAGAAGGCGGGTATGACCTGCTCACCTGTCCTGGTTGTGCAGTGTGCTGGGGGGGGGGCAGAGCGCCTCCCAAAATGCTGGGATTACAAGGGTGAGTCACCACACCCAGCCAACATTTCATTTTATAAAGCACTGATTTAGTCCAACAATTCTCCATGTGGATAGAAGATTCCAGAAGTTAAGTGCCCAGGGTCACCCAGCCAGTGGGGACCACCTCGTCAGTCTCAGTGGAGGCAGAGGGGCACCTGGGGCCACCGAGGAGAAGAGAGCCAGGCTAGAGGCTGCGACATGGGTGCTCTGGACTGGCACCCCCAGCCACACTCTCCCTGCCGCAGACCCAGCGCCGGCCACCGAGTCGGGAGGAGCCCACCGGCTCTGCCAAAAAGCCACACAAAACTCCCTGCAAGCAATTACCGTAGACATGGTGCAGAAATTCTCGTGGAAAGGTTATAAGATAAACGATAAAGGCTTTTGCCTGACCAGAAACTCAGCTGCTGGAAGCCCCGATGAGATGAGTTCTAATGGGCAAGGTAAATTATTTTCTCTTCTACCGAAGCACAATTTTCTATCCATTTCCTCTTGACGTGTACAGTAGGATAAAAAGAGAGGAGGAGGAAGGCAAGGAGAAACGGGGGGTGGGCGCGGTAAGGAGAAGGGAAAAAAACCCACGTAGACTTTTAATGGAGGCTCATTTTGGTAAAGTAGCCGGGGTCCCCGCGGACCCGGAGAATTAAACGCTGTCACTCAGGTCTGAAAGCAGAGTCGTCCAGTTTGCAGACACCTGTCATAATTAAACTAATGGCTCCGAAAATGTGCCTTGATATTAAATCTATCTTCCGCTGAGGAGCAGAGCTGATTAAAACCGCCGTTTGACAGTTAACGATGAACCTCTTGCTCGCTGAGCTCTGTGACTGGAGCCGGCCAGTTTGGGCTGTGCACGGGCCCTTCCCTCCTTCTCCCCCCATGTGACAGCAGCTCAGTCGTCGATGTGCCCTTTCTTCCCTCTCTTGTGGGGGCGGGGCTTCCCTCTCCACCCTCACCTGGCACTGGCCACGCTCTCCTAGAGGGAGAGCAGGGATTCTTGGAGAAGGATCAGCATTCGAGTGAACCCCGGTTACTGGTTGGAAGCAGCAGAGGAGAGAGGCCCTGGCCCGCCTTTCCGAATCTTCTCCGAAAGACCGAAGTCCCAGCCCCGTCTACACGAGAGGCTGAACTCGAGTCAGAGACACTAACATCACAAGAGTACTCAGCCCATTGCCTTCCCCTCTAATCTGCTTCGGGGCCGATGTTCGGACAGAGTGGTCTGCAAATAGAACTGTCCTTTGGAAAAGCAACATATTCTGAACTGATTATTTGGAAATCTAAAGATGCTAACCGTTTATACACAGCCACTCTCCCCGGTGAGAGCCCTCGGGCCCCAGACTCCTCCGAGGGAGCAGTTAGCATGCTACAGATCACGGTGCCTCTGCCTTCTGGGTGCAGCTTCTCCTCCAAAAATGAGAACCTATGAAATCGCCTCGAAGGGCTGATCTGGACCCCATAGTCCAGAATTTTGTCCCAAGCAGAGGCTGTTGTATTTTTTGGTGAGGTGTCTTCTTTATTTCTCATCCCTGGGGACACTCAGTGTATAGCCCTCTCCTCTCAGCACCGCAGGGAGATTCTCGAGAACCACTGGGTGACCTGGGTATTTCCTCCCTCGGGTGCTCCAGACTCTAGTGGCCAAAGAGAAATCAGCGACACGAAAATGTGTGGAATGGCCAGACTCTCCATCTCCTCTCCTGGTGTGACATTCAAGATCCTTTCAGAAGAGACCGGGGCTCTGTGCCCCGACCTCAGCTCCTCCACCCTCCCACCCGAACCCACGCTCACCCGCCACCATCCTCCCTGCTCGCGCTTAGGGCTTCCCTGCCAGGCCCTGCAAGCGCCTCCTGTACCTCCGGGTCCCCCGAGCCCCCGAGGATGGCTGGAGAGATACTCAGACCACACCCCAGGCAGCTCTGTTCAGAAGCGGAGCAACTCTACCAAGCGACAGCTCCTGACTGAGCCAGCAGCAGACGGCGGTCTAAGCAGTGACACCCAGGTGTGAGCCCCCAGTCATCTGTGGGTTGCACATAAGTCTCTGTTAGAGGGTTGCTGAATCATTTGAGTGACGAGTTTGCAGTGTTTTATTCTTTTCAGAGGATTCCCAAACATTTTCTTTTTTTGGATTCTTACACCATCCCTTTCAGATAAGTATCTCCCCATTTTATACATGAGTAAGAACTAGGTAAAGTGGCGTCTCCAAAGCCACAGGACTATTGGGTGACATGCTGGGGCTAGAACTCACGTTGGCCAGCCCCAACCCCAGATCACAGAAGCACCAAGTGAACCTTGAGCTGGGTTCCAAGTCCTTTATTAGGAGTTTATATTGTTAAATAGATTTCCATGGCCAGCCCTGAGCTCCGAAATATAGAGCAGAGTTTCCGCAATCTTTCCACCGCAGACCCCAATGCCGGAGACTTTTTCTTCCAATGTCTTTCTGTGTGAATTTGCTTGTTGGGCTCTTTTAAATTCCCATTTGTCTTCATCCTCTTTAGGTGGAGCTTGGGGGTGTTGTTACGGGCTTTATTTTCCACTTCTTTTCCTGCTTCATCACTATTTTCTGCTTCTATAAAAATTCATAATTGATTGAGGTAGATGCATGTTAAATTGATCAGTCAAATAGAGAGAGAGAGAGAGAGAGAGAGAGAGAGAGAGAAAGG
Organism: Avahi laniger; assembly: GCA_963575035.1. Classification (NCBI taxonomy): domain Eukaryota; kingdom Metazoa; phylum Chordata; class Mammalia; order Primates; family Indriidae; genus Avahi; species Avahi laniger. Next base: position 7,355 of record CAUYSK010011554.1, on the reverse strand, counting down.
ATGGGCTCTGAACAAGGCAGGCAAAGACATGAGAGGCACAGACAGGAGGCAGAGACTCAGAAAGAAAGAAAATGAGGCTCGAAAGAGAGAATCGGGGAAAGAGGAGAGACTGGATGACACGAAGAAGGACAAAGACCAGAAAATTATGAAGAATCTCTCTGTTCCCCTGGGTTCCTCCAAGGACCCCGAGGTCAGACTCTCACTTTGCACAATATCCATGCACAAGAGCATGCGTGTGTGCGTGCACACACACAGACACACACAGACACACACACAGACACACACAGACACACACACAGACACACACAGACACACATACACACACACACAGACACACATACACACACAAACAGACACACACAGACACACAGACACACACAGACACACACAGACACACACACATACACACACAGACACACACACAGACACACACACACACACATACACACACAGACACACACACACAGACACACACACAGACACACATACACACACACAGACACACACATACACACACACAGACACACACACAGACATACATACACAGACACAGACACACACATACACACACACAGACACACACATACACACATACACACAGAGACACACATACTCACACAGACACACATACATTCACACACACAGACACACACACAGACACACACATACACACACAGACACACATACACACAGAGACACACACAGACACACATACACACACACACAGACACACACATACACACACACAGACACACATACATTCACACACACAGACACACACACAGACACACACACAGACACACACACAGACACACACATACACACACAGACACACATACACACAGAGACACACATACTCACACAGACACACATACATTCACACACACAGACACACACACAGACACACACACAGACACACACATACACACACATACACACACACACAGACACACACATACACACACACAGACACCCGAGGCTGTCATGGTTTGGAACACCATTAGGAAAGTGACACCCAGCTAAAGGAGTCCCCGTCCAGTGACCCAGGCTGAACTCCTGTCTGACCCCTCCCCTCCAAGGCCGGTCCCCCTGTCTTGAGTGACAGAGGCTCCCTCTCCCTGATGCAAGTGGAGCCTCTAATTGTGCCGCGCGGCGATGCCACGGATGCCCGGGCAGCCTCGTGTCTCTCACTATCATTAGCTTTCTTGCCAGGCTCTGAAGCCTTCCGCTGCCACAACAGTAATTACCAAGAGATTAGGCAGGCATTAAGCACTCCTTAATTTGACACATTGCAATGATCTCCATTCAGCCTTTCTGCTCGAATAACTCTCAACAAATATTTCGGAGGCTACCAAAATAAACAGAAGCACTGTGTTTGCACAGCTGAGGTCTGCTTCCTGCTTCTCTAAATGCCATCCATTCCGGGTAGGGGGCGAGGTGGGGGGCGGCCAGGGCATGGGTGGGTAGGGCGCGGTGGGGAGGGCCAGAGGAGAGGTGGCCCCGAGACAGCCTGGAAACCCAAGTCCGTACAGCGGGAAGGTATCAGGAAAACACTAGCATATGGCCTGCTACGACTGATGGCGATTTAATAGGGCCCATTTTTTAAGCAAGTCGTTATATAAGAACCAGTAAAAAGACATCAGTATTTATATAAAAACCACCACATTAGGAAAAAATAATAATTACAGTGAAGGGAGTTATGTTGTTGTTGCTGGAATTTTTTTAGTGGGTTATTAGCTCAGACATTATTCATTAAGTAATGCAATGGGAAAACCACCGTTAATATGGCAATAAATCCCAAAGGGACCTATCACAAGGAAGACAAGATTATTTGGTAATTACAATGCACTAGAAGTTCAATATTCCCTTTCATGCATTTTTGTCATTTTCCTGCTCACACCCACCATTTATGTGCACACCCCTCCCTCAGCTAACCTAGACTGGAGGCAGCTGGAAAGGCAGAGTGGAACAGCACAGCATCTGGGAGCGCTCTGCGCCCCTCTTAGTCAAGATGCAACAGAGAGGTGAAAAGTAGAGATGAACTTTCAGGAAAGTGAGTGAAAGTCAGAATGGCCCAAAATCGAGTCATGGATATGAATGTTAGTGGGAGGGGAGTGAACTGATGATCAGTGAGATGAGAAAAGCAGTCCAGGAACTAAGTAATGGAACAATTGGGATTCTTCCATCGGAGAAAGATGAGAAAGGCAATTCTAGAGTCAGAAACCAGGATCAAAGTGTTTTAACTGGGAAAGCCCCTGGGAGGTATCCCGCAGGCAGCAGCCTCCTTCCCAGCCCGGTCAGGGGATCTCTGTGACACCTGTGTCCGAGGCCACCACGGTCAGATGGAGCTCTGGCCTTCAGTGCCAGGAGTCTAGCTGCTGTAGGAGGAGAACTCTGACTCGAGGTGGCCGGTCTTCCCTCCTTGGTGGACATCAGCATTAAACTTCTTTGCAGATGAAGAGGGAAAACAGCAGAACAGAGCAGGAGGTCCCCCTCTATAACTGCAATGTGTCATCTCCACTCTTACACACGCCCCTCCTCCAGCGCTCTCTCAACCAGGGATGATGGTTACTGAACACTTAAATACTGCTCAGGTATAAAGCGTAATATCTTAGATCCAGGATCAGCAAACTATAGCCCACGGGCCAAATTCGGCTCACAGCCTGTTTTCTAAAATTAAGTTTATTGCAACACAGCCACACACATTAGTTTACATATTGTCTATGGCTTCTTTCGCACAATAATGACAGAATTTAGTTGTCACAACAGAGATCATATGGCCTGTCCTCAGGGCCTGAGATATTTATTTCCTATTTGGCCCTTTACAGAAAGAAGTTTTCTGATAGAAGGATGAACAAGTAAATGAATGAACAGAAGGATGAACAGATCTAGATCGAGATGGATCAAAACCGTGGGCATGACTTTGCTCGACAGCACTGAGCACATGTCTGAAGGTTTCCAAAGGTGTGTTTCAGGGCTCTGTTCTCAGTTCTGTCATTTTTAGTACTTTTTCAATGACTCAGACCAAGACATAGATGAGAAGCTTATCAGATTTCCAAGCGATGGGAAGACAACATGGATAATAAGTCCATTGGATGACAGATCCAATATTCAAAGTAAACGTGACAGGCTAGAACAAGGGTCTAAGTCTAACCAAATGAAATATAAAGAGACAGATGTAAGTTCCTACGATTGGGTCCAAAATACCAACTTCTCAAATATAGAACTTGGTGAGGACGGAAGGAAGAACACTAAGTCTCAACAGCAGAACACGTGAGGGGACTTTCAGAGTTTGACAGACCAGACACGAGACCTCAGTGGTGGATAAATAAGACCGCCCCTAAATAAAGTTTATTCTTAAGGGAGGATGTCTGTGACGCAGAACAGGTAAGTAAACGTTACTTGTGTGCTCCTAGACAATATCTACCTCGGGTACTCAGGTCAAACCGGAAGTATTTATTCCTCTAACAATATCAATACTATAGTTGTTAAAAATTGCTGAGTGTTTACCCAAGCACAGTGACATATTTAATTTTTCATTATCTTTTAATTTTACATATTTAACTTCAGAATGTGAAGTGGGGCTATCGTTGTCTCCATTTCATAGCGGAATAAATTTACAGAAGGAAGGTCACATAGCCAGTGTGTGGTGAAGCTGGACGTCAAATCTAGACCATGTGATTCCAGACCCCCAATTCTCAGGTGCTCCTAACCACCCAGGTTCTCTGCCACCCCCACTCTGACGTTGCAATTCGAGGTAGTCATTGGAAAACGAAAGTGCCTCCAAAAATGAGTTACCAATGTGGTAAAGGAAAAGTTGAGAAGTTTTCGTATGCAAAAAAAAAAGGGTTGAAAGAGATGAGATGTAGTATGGAGGTGGCCTGGGTTGACCCTTGGTTCAATGAAAAAGCACTGATGGGCTTAACTGCGCCCCTCCCTCCAAGCCAGGTCCACACCTGCCTGTGCGCCTCCCACCCCACTCATCCCCACGCAACCGTCAAGAGTGGGACGGGTCAGTGTAGCAGGCTGGGTCTGCTGCTTCCTAAAACCACATCTCATTCTCTGGACGTGACCCCGTAAGCGTCTATTGCTCCCCTTGGTCAGAGTCATTGTGAGGTGGTGGTGGAGGCCCTGCCCCACCACGCCCTCCAGAGCCCAGATGCCTTCCATCTTGAAGCTCCGCTTTGGTATTCAGAACCAGTATTTCCAGGGCTTTGGGGCCTTCTACATTCAATATAGAAAAGAAAGGTTGTCTCACATAGGGGAGGTTTCAAGAGGACAGGCCTGCAAGTGGATTCATCACTTCTGTTCACGTCCTATTGGCAGGTTCATAACCGCTATGGAGCCCGGAGCCATGGACGAGTTGCCTGTCCCCAAAGAAGAGGACAGAATGGACGTCGCTAAGCACTCACCTTCCCTCCCGTAATGACAACCCACCGCATTGATTGGCCACAATCCATGGGCCATACCAGCACCAACATCTACCCCTCAGTTCCTGATAATGGATACATACCATGTGCAAAGCATTCTGTTGGGACCCCCAGATATAAAACGACCAATGAGTTTCAGTCTTCGCTTTCAGTGAGCTGGCAAACATACGCAAAAACATTTAACTACAATTTTCAACAAGGTGAATGAAGTGCTCTAGAGTTGGATCACAAAAGGCAGAGTTTATTCTGATGAGGAGAATCAGAAAGGGTTTCAGAGCAGAGTCTCAGCTAGTGGCTGGAATTTAATAGGCAAAAAAGCAAAGAGAAGTGCTTGCCAAGGAGAGAAAACAGCAGGAAAAAGTGCACAAGGGCACAGGAGTGGTTGGTGTGTTTAGGGCCAAGCAAATGGTCTCATGTGACTTGATCACAGTGCATGTGAGACACGTGGCAGGACACAGGCTCGACCATGCTGCATCTGAACGCCATGGTGGGGAGCTTTGGCTTTACTCTGGATGCCGTGGAGGATGGAGAAGAGGAGAAAAATCCAACTCTGCCGTGGCGTGAAGGTCAAATGAAGGTCAGTTGAAAGTCCGAAGGGCAGCAAGACCTTTTAGTTAGGTGTCCAGATAGTTCTGGTGGACGGTGGTGATGGTCTAGCCTAGGGCAATGAATGACGATTATCAGTCGTTGCCTTAGTCTAGCCCCTTCGCAGCTTTCCAGAACGTGATCAAATATTTGCAGTCAGTGGCATCCTTCGCTTACAGTGGATTTGGAAGGCAATACATCAATATAGCCGCACATTCACAGCCAGCATCTAAGCCAGACCGGCTAACTCAAACGTGAGGCCATCACACCCGTTCATAGTCAGCGTCTACTAGGCCCTCACCTGGGAGTAATTTAACCTCAAAATCTGCTTCTCTGCCACTTTTGTTCATTATTTCTGGTCCCACTCACTGCCTCGCCACTGTTCCAGTGGGGCTCATAAAAGCCACTTCCACTGTGTGTCCAAGCATAGAGGTGTTGGCAGCTCTTTTTGGAATCACTTTGGTAGCTGGAATTCTCCGTGGTCCTTTTCCATCTTGAGACTATAGCTCTCTAGGGCTTTTCCACTCTCCCCAGACCTCGATGGCACAAGTGCCCAGAAAATTGAATTTCCAGCCACGCAGCTGGACTCCAGCCCTCGTTCTGTGAAATGCGATCCACACGGTGGTGCAGCCTGACGTGGGGTTCTCCCTTCTGTCTCCTGCAGATCTCCCAAACCGCATTCCCACCCCATCCCTGACACGGGAATCTGCCCTCAATCCCCAAGATTTGGCAAAGACCTTAACTGACCAGGGCATGGCCCTGCTCTGCCTTTGTTTTAGACTATTGGCCTAGAGGAAGGGGCACACTCATTCTCATGAGCTTACCCCTAACTCCCTCCTGCCCTCTCTGCCTTCCAGCACACTGCACACTCTGGGCGAGCAGGCCATACCCACCTTCTCCTGTGGCCAAGGAATCAGAAGAGGGAGGAGCATAGACAGAGCTTGGACACAGTTTGAATGAGCTTGGTGGGGCGTGCAGTGCTACACAGGGAGATGGAAGGGCTGACGTTGCAGAGGTTTTTCTGTTGAGAGATTTAGAAAACTGATCAGGCTGAGAACCATAGCTCACACTTGTAATCCCAGCACTTTGGGAGGCCAAGATGAGAGGATCACTTGCGGCCAGGAATTCAAGATCAACCTGGACAACATAGCAGGACCCTATCTCTAAAAAAAAAAAAAAAAAATTTAGATTAGCCTGGAGTGATGGAGCAAAGCCTATAGTCCTAGCTCAGGAGACTGAAGTGACAGGATTGCTTGAGCCCAGGAGTTCAAGGCTGCAGTGAGCTATGATGATGCCACTGCACTCCAGCCTGGGTGACAGAATGAGACCCTGTCTCAAAAAAAAAAAAAAAAGAAAAGAAATAAAACTGTGATCCAAGGGCAAGTCAAGGAAAAAAAAAATAACTACTTTTTGAGAACCCAAATGGTCACAATGCAAAAGAGGTATTAATATAGGGCTCTTTGGAAATGGATTATATGGTTCTGGGATATGATGTTGGAAGGAAAATAAGGCCAGACCCACTACTTGGCAGAAGAAGAGACAGGGCTGCAGAAAGAACAAGGAATCGGAGTGCACCCAGACCCCAGCTCTGTGTTCTCCAGCAAATTACTTAAATCCTCAAAGCTTTAGTTTTCCCACCTGTAAAACAGGGAGAGGAGAGGAGTTGTTGACAGGAGAAGGGACGAAGATCTAAATGCCAAGCTGGTGTCTTCAGGATATGCATGGGGTGGCAGAGACTCCGCCTGGGAGCAAGGGAAGCTGCAGGTAGACACATTTCAGCCCTTTCCAGTTACTGTAGCTACCGAACAAAGAGATGGGGTATTTTTTGAGACGTGTGTTCCATGTCACTGAAGGTAACCAAAGAAGAGCAAGGTTTTCTTTGTAAGAAAGATCTGAGGCACATTCAGGGGATGTTGGTGTGGGAATTCCTGCACTGCATAGAAAATCAAGTCAGACGGATCCTGAATTCCCTCCCTGCCTGCAGATCCTGGGATTCCCAGTTTGCCCACATTCAGGGAGCACACAGACGCCCAAACCCACTCAGACACAAAAACCGCCACCCCTTGGAGCCTGGGCACTGAGACCTGGCTAACCACGGGCCAAAGTGACACTGGTCAAGCTTCCCATTGTTCAATTCTGTGTCCACCCCTGTTTACATTCAACTCCATCCGGCGGTTATTTTCATGGGGGCTGGGTGGGTGGGCAAATCACTCAGGGTTTATTTTGCCAGGCTCTGTAAGTGGAAAAGTCTTGATATAAGCAAGCCCCGGGGGCTGCCAGAAAAGCCTCTGCCCTTAAATAGTAATGAGATCTATCGGTCTCCTTAACAAGCATCTTCCC